>JANHGB010017004.1:0-29158 GCA_026283785.1 Coracopsis vasa
ATGAGCTGATTCAGATCTGCTGACACCCGGTTTGCTGCCTGTAGTCATAAAGCAAACTCTCAATGAGTATTCATAGTGGAAAAGTGTGCATGTTGATTATTGCAGATGAACTGGTTGTAACCAGACAAAATCAAGTTACAGTAATGGTTTGTATATTCAGAACAAAGCTTAAGCATCTATGCCTGTCTTCTCTTTAACATGATGCAACCTTTGCAACCGTAGACCATGATTTCTTACTTTTAAAATACTGTTTCCTTTTAAAGAAGGATTATGATGTGGAGAAGGTTGCTCAGAAGTCTGATGAAAGCCAAGTAGATGGTGGACAAGGAAACCTGCCTGGCACTAGAAAAATCTATGAGTTCTACAACGCACCAATTGTCAAGTTCTGGTTTCACACGGTTGGTCATCATGCTGAAACTTGGAATGCCAAAGCCCTCTTTTGATCTTTCAGATACCACTTAATGTGACTTTTACTTTGCCTAGCATGGATTTTCAGCCACTTAGTGGTGGGAGTGGATGAGAAGACACTTGAATGTTTCTCTCACAATTCAGTGAAAAGTTTTTCTGCCAAAATCATGCAGCTGCATTAAAAACACAAATAGAAAAAAAAAAAAAGAAAAGAAAAAGAAAAGAAAAGAACTAAATTTAAACAGAGCACAGCTTTTTACAGTAGTTAATTGCACACGTAGAGATAGATTTGAAGCTGGCCTTAAATACCTTAAGTATCTCACAGATACTCATTTCTCTTTCTTTAGGAGCTGTTTCTGAAGGGGTGACTTTTAATCTATAGGAGACCATTTCCTATAGAGAAATATTCATTTATTAAATTAAATTTAGTAATTAATCCTGTGTCAGTAGATTTTAGGATGTTTAAGATTAGGCTGCCTGTTGGGTCAGACCACTATGTACATAAACTGTTACTTCTTTAACAGGGTGTGGCTAACTGCTTTATAACCTGTTAATCTATTATCTCAGATACATTTATAGCATGTTCTGGTACCTTTAAAATATGTACTGATATTGTTCTTCCTGTGTTTTGGAAGGCACTGATTAACCAGCAGTGATTCAAGTAGAATGATTACTTGCTCCTATAGAAGGTTAGGATAAAAGCATAACACTGCCTTTACATTCAAGTGGTGTGTGCAGATAAAAGAGTGTGTCTCATATATGCATTTGGAGCCTAGGTGAACATATGCTGCATAGTCCAACTTTTGCTCCCATTTTTCAGCACTAAAGCACCAATTTCTAAGTGATGTTTAAAGATATTCCCATAAAAATACTTTGGAGAACTGGAGGAAAGATTTTGGGCTCAAAAATGTGACAATGACCCACTAGTTTGAATACATACAGTCAGGCTAATTACCTGTTAGTACATTTGCAGAAATTTGTTGGAGGTTTTTGTGCATATAGATTGTATATGGTGTGTTTTGTAGATGGCGTACATGGTTTTTCTCATGCTCTTCACTTACACTGTATTGGTGAAGATGGAACCAAGACCAAGTGTGCAAGAGTGGCTTGTTATCATTTATATTTTCAGCACTGCTATTGAAAAAGTCAGGGAGGTAAGCTTTTTCATTCACACTTCTCACCTACAGAGAATATATTGTAATCCAGAGAATAAAAATAAACTGAAGAATGCCAAATCCTCCATTCTTTTTGTAGAGAATTTAGCAGAGGAAAGAAGTATGCAGGACATTTATGTCTGAGAAGTCTTCTACTTGAAGACCAGTATTTGGGTTTTGAAAATGCATCTTAAAATCTGTCCTTAAATCTCTGTTGTTCAGTGAAAAGCCAGTAGAAAGCTGCAGGTTGCTTGAGAGTGATAATGCTAAACTGAGATTTGGAGCCCTTAGGCACTTGTTTCATTTATTTTTTTCAAGTGGACCATTATGAGCATTTATTTTTTCAAATTTAAGAAGTGGGATGCTGCTACCAAATGTTAAGTGACATTTCTACCAGTTCCTACATTTGTCATGCAAAGCCGATACTGACTTCAAAATTCAATGATGAACTGAAAAGAAGGTGGCATTTAAAATGTTGTCCTTCCAGAACAGTCTGTGATACATCATTATTTTTTATCTACTGTCTCTGCCTCTCTGTTTTTGTTGTTAATAGCTTATTAAAAAGTTCCTGACCTAAAAGCAATACAAGGCAGCTGCTGAGGGATAAAATTCAGTTGCCTGCGTTGGTCTCTATATACTGAACACAGACATAAGGTTTTGATTGTGCTAGAAAACAAGCCAAAACAAATTCCAGGGCTGACAGGGATATTCAGAGTGGTTGAAACACAGGAAGTGTTAAATATGAGCTCAAGTTGGGGGGCTGATCGTGCAGGGAATTGCCTTGGTTTTGATTGTAATCATGGTTTGGAAAAGCTGGAGATGTTTGGCAAAAACAATCAAACGTATGGCATGCATTAGATTGTATACGCTCTGCCATATTTCAGCTTGTTAACATACTACATTAATTGCTGTACAAAAGAAGGCTGTAAGCCTGTATAGAGCAGCTCTCAAATCTCAGTGAAACCCCATTATTAATGAGCAATGGAGGTATAGGGAGTTGGGGCTGATAACTGTAGTCATAGCAACTGGCAGTTTGTAAGTATTTATTTTATGTATTTTTGGATTAGTTCCTACTTAGGAGAGATATTCTAGAAATCCTTACATAGAGCCTGATGAACCACAGAAGTTACTTAGACTGACCCACTGCATTTAACACATCAGCTGGAGGAGCTGGTTATCACACTTCAATCACTGAGAAGCCTTTTCTGTATCATTTTCAAGTTCATTAAAGGTTTCAGGAATAAAAGCAAAGGTGGAGAAAGTAAGGGGCAGTGTAGGCACAAAGTATTAGAGTAATGTCAATGCTGCATGTTTTCTCTCTTACTGAGTGCAGTATGCACATCTGATCTCAATTAAGATCTGAGTACTACTGTAATACAAACATGAACTACTAACATTTCTGTTCCTGCTTTGTTGCAGTGGTTCTTGTAACTACATGATACTAATGAAACATAATTGAAGAAAGTTCTGTTGTTGTGAAATATTAGATATGAAAAGTAAGCCATGCCATTTTTAATTGCTATAAGGATTGTTGTTTCAACTCTTCACCACTGCTCCTGTTTTGTACAAGGTCTTCCACTCCTTGCCAAACCATTTCATTTTGGATCCGATTCAGTTCTCATCAAAGTCATGGAAAAACTCTAGTGGATTGGGCTATTATTATTTGTGGTTGGAAAGGGAAGGGGAACTCACTTGTATGTGATTAAATGCTAACATTTTTAGCCAACTGATAAAATGGAAAAGGAAGAAAATAAGGATGATTAAACAGAACTTTCAGCCAAAGCCCTGTTTCCAGTTGCTCTGGCAGAGCCCATCTATCTTGCATGTTGTGCTGTGCCAAGCAGAGTATCAATACAAAGCATTAATAATAACGACAGTCGTTTTCAGAAGGTCAAAGTATTAGAGCAGATGCTCATGTGTTCCAATTACAGTTTCTTTAACAGACTCTATATAAAAAAGTTAGGGTTTGGTTTAGAGACACAGCATCTTTCTTGGCTTGACAAGGGCCGTCTTTTCACCCCCAGTGCTGAAATGGTTTGTTTAAATTTTTGCCATCATCTTCCTATTTCAAGGCTTAAATTTAGAATTGATGTTTGTCTCTTAAAGCATTGAAGGTGCTGCAATTGCTGACAGTAATGCCTCAGCCAGTGCCTTTCACTGCTTGCTTTTATAAGACCCTGTCTTACTTTCTCTTGACTTTGCCAAACTTGCAGAGTTCACACTGAAATTTCCCATGTTGAGAGTCTGCCTCAGGCTGAATTTTTGGGAAGTGTCAGCAAAAAGAACTTGGCTGTTCCCAAGAACAAGATTAGGAGAAAACACATTGTTTTAGCCCTCTTAAGTAAATCTTTCCAGCTGTTTTCTTATGAGCTGCAGTGCCTCCATGCTTTGAAGAAGGGACTTGAAATGTATGCCCTTTGGAATCCCCAGGGAAATACACTTTAATTTGGCATCCTCAAAATATTATGTTTTCTTGTATCTCCAGTTTGTGATAGTGTTTTCCAAATATCCCTCCTGCAGTGAGTATTAGTCATGTCCTCAGAGCTTCTGCCTGCATGTGCAGAGAGCACACGTGATAGCACAGCAGAGCCTGGAGAGACCTGGCGTGGCCGGCTGGAAGGTGTGTGGGATGTGCAAGATGCTCTTTGGAATTGCTCATCTGAGAGGCCACTGCCACACCAGAACCAAGGGCAGGGAGTCTCTCTCCTGCTCTCACAGTGCTTTCCTGACTTCGTAAGGGTGCTGTAAAGGAATGAAAAAGAGTGAACAGCCAGCAGAGAGGCTAGTGCAGAGGTGGAGGGATTGGTTTTCAAGAAGCTGTATGAATATGTTCAGGATGAGGGACTAGATGTAGTAGCTCTGCTGTAGAAGCTGTAGAAGAGAGCAGTGGTAAGGAAGAGAGGACAGAGGTGGTGGGAAGGGTCAGGATTCAAAGGTGTGCAAAACCAAGCAGACACAGGAGATGGAGAAGGCACAGGGGGGCAGTGAAGAAGGATATAAGGAATAGAAGAGAAGCTAAGAAGAACAGAACTAGTGTGGCATCTGGCCTAGGTTTCAAGGTTCTTTGATATCCCTGAGAACCTGAAGCCCAGCAGCACAGCTTGACTCTCTGCTGCCATTCCACATCAGACATAAGAGCTTTCTCCTCTGTTGGTGAAGCAGGTTAATCCAGGTGGTAATCCAGAGGGCTGCTGTAAGACTACAAGGATCCGAAACAGTTGGGATAATGTAATAATCCATGTAAGGGTCTGATTAAATTCTGGGCTTCCTTCTGTTTTAAAGATTATAGGTTGGCTTTTGTTTATTTTTATTTGAGAATTCCTTTAAAGGGAATATCTAAGGTGGCAGACACAGCACGCTGAGCAAAGATGCTGGTGCAGTTTAAATTCATTCTTTGTGTATAGGCACAACAGATTTAAGAACTTTGAAAAGCCTAACTTTGCAACCTTCCTATCCATTATCATGAATTTTAAGACATGGAATATGCAGACACAAATCCAAGAGTAACATTACAACAGCAATTTGACACTGCATTTTACTTACTACTAGCTTTCAGTTTCACACGTATTTGAACTTGGCTCATTTTCATAGTACATGTTTTTTCCTGATAAGAACTAATTGAGCTCCATTTTCATAGAGTATTTGTAAGGAGGAGTTTAAGTAAGGCTCAAAAGGGAAGAATAGTGCAAAATGGAAAAAGTGAATCAAGTGCCTGTGATTTATGCAAAGCAGATTTCCAAGATTATTGAATTTCACTCCTAAGGTCAGTGTCACATTCTCTAATTGAGAATAAACAGGCACTCACTGTAGTCAGAGATTCATTGAGAAGTAGGAAGTAATAAGTGTAACCAGATATTTTCTTGAAAGTACAATAATCTGAGGTACAGTTTATAGGAAAAGAGAGTACATTATTGTTTTACAATTGTGGCAGGAAGTGCATTTATATTATAAAATTAAGTAACTATCCTTAATAAACTGACGTTAAATGAAAGAACATTTTTACAGCAAGTATAAATGGCTTATTTCCCATTGCTCTGTGCTTTGTCGAGTTTTGGCTTGTACAAGGTGGGAATAAACACTAAGTATTTATACTAAATAAAAAAGGTGGAAATTTATATTTGTGCACAAAAGTGTAATAGCATAAGCAGGAAGGCAGAGAGAAGACATACCAGAAATGATGTTCCAAATGCTGAAAACTATAAATGAAGGTGAAATCCTCAAAATGTTCAAATACCTTTTCTTTTTCCCTTTATATAACAGTAAACAAATAAACCTACTTCAAGTATTACTTGAAGTAGTTCCCTGCTCAATTAATACAATTTCCTAAGATGTGCATATGTGGTTGTGCAGTTAACTATTATTGTATGAGATGAAGTTAGGGATGCATCTCATTTCCTTGCTTTACTTTGACATTGCTTTAATGGGGTCATTGGCACAATGCAGGAAATCAAAGCTTGCTGAAACAAAGTGGCAAAATTATGTCTAGGGTTTTATGACTGTACCACTAAGAGTTATTTCTTTTTTTATAGAATTTTTCCTTTGCCCTCACTCTGCATTTCTGAGTCTCTCTGTGGTCCTTTGTATTGAATCCTTCTCTCTGGTTTTCAATGGATTTTTTTTCCCCAAGCTTCTTTTGATTAAAACATGAACCATATCGTATTTCAAGTTGAATAGAAGTTTTGCAGTGTGTGAAAAGTAATAGGTCTGCAGTAGGCTGAGGCAGGACAGATCTCTACCCACTGCATTCACAGTCAGAAAGTCCATGGGTTATAATAAGCTGCCTCAGTCATCTCCAGGTCACCCCAGGGACTTATCCCAGTTTGACTGAAAGAAGGGGAGAATGGCATTGATTTATGCTTAAAATTTCATATTGAAAAAAGCACTTTGGATTGCAGACAGTTTGGGTTTCTCTGCATGTGTAAAAATAAAATGATATTTTAACGCTTACTTTTTTTTTTCTAAAATTGAATTTTGTTTTGCAGTTAAACACCAGATTATTTTTGTACATAAATGTGGTTATATTTGTGCTGTTAACTCTGATGTAGCTCAAGTATGATATGTATAAACATAGCTTTCGTCACTGTGTTTTCACTGATAGAAAGATAAACTATTAGTATTAAGACTTAGAACAGAACATTAGCATGTTGGGGAGGCAAAATGTAACACAATTAATTATATCACAATTAATGTTATAATAAAGTACCTTCTGAAATACAGCATGAATATTAATAGCACCAAGAGCAGCAGCCTTTCATCATAAATCTTGCTTTAAAATAATAAACATTACTATTCTTCCAATGCTTCTTCCAAATAATACATTTTAAATTTAAGCTGGACCATTGAAACAAGCAAACCATAATCCATATTTTATTTTGGCAGCAAATTCCATGATGGCACTCTCTAATGTATTTACAATGTAGGGATGTGGGACTAGAAGGGACCGCCTGAATCTTTAAACTCTGTCCTTAAAATAATTAAGGAAAACTGGGTGAAAGGTCTATAAACACAGACACCACTTCTGCTGGTGGTGGACTAATAACATGCTAAATGCATAAACTCTCCTAACATTTATTTGCTATGCTACAGCATCTCTTCACAGTGGGATAATGCAAAAGAATGTTCTTATCTAGATAGCAGGAAAAGAGTATTTTAAAAACGCCACTGGACACCAGCATGGCCCGCATATATTAAAGATATACATTACCAGCTTTGACATGACCTTCCCCCTTTAAATATTTCAGATAACCAATAATAGAATCTTTTTTCTATAACATTTGCCAAGAATGCTTTAAATGAAACTATCATTGGGGTCATATACACATTTAAACAGATTTGGGCTGCCATCCAACAATTACATATGCCTGAAACTAATGCTTAAAAATTGTGTTCCTATGTATGTGAACTGTACAGAAAAAGTATGAGCCTGTACTGGTTTCCATTATCCCTGGATTCCTTGCTACACAAAATACTTGCCGTACCCATGTCCACTATCCATAGAGAAGGACCAGTTATATTACATATTGTGTTCAGTTTACACCAGACTCGAGGTCCTGTGTCTCCTTATGTGTGAAAGTATAGCCTTCTGTCAGCATTTGTTCACAGTGTGGCTCGGGTTTGGGTCTGTGAGGAATCACTTAGTGCCTGATGGAGAGGTTTCGTGCAAGCTGTGGAGTATAGCTGTCAGGGGATAGTATTATCAGTCAGGATAAAGGAAAGTAGGATTCCCTCAAGATCTCAGACAACCTACTGATTACTTGAAACTCATGTGGAACCACCAGGGACGAGAAAGGAAAATATTTTATGGATAGCACTGCTCACTATTGATTGCTTACTCAGATAGTCTGATTAATTTGGGTCTTCTAGTTTCCAGCATAGTAATGACTTCTTTTCCTTATGTGTTATCCTTACAAGTCAAACTGGCATCAAGTCTTGGTCAGTGGTGTCTGGAGCTGCCATCCAGCACTCCAGATTAGGTGGTTGTACAGAGAGAGTCTGAAATCTTAGCACCTGAGCTGTTATGAAATCTGGAGGACATGACTAATCTATCTTCACAGAGTATTTCTCACCCCAGATTTCCACTTGACTTTTGTTTGATGCTACTGGGATAACTGTCTCTGATTCATATCACCTACTGCATGGTGAAAGATAAATGATTCTTACCTTTGGCCCACAAAAGCTTTTATCTTCTAGAGGCCTCTTTAAAAAATTACCTACTTAAAATATCTCCTGAACATAAAATATCTCCTGAATCATAATATGATATTTCTGTCTTTCTGCATAACCTTCTGCCCAGTTTAGTACTCAGGAATTATTTAGCATTGGTACAAATATTTCTAGAGTAAATAATTCAAACCTTGCCAGACTTCCAGAAATTTCCATTAATTTAATTTTTTTTTTCCTGAGCTTATTCAATGACCTCAGTTATGGAAGCTGACGGTACAGAAATTGCTGTAGACAAAGAGAGAAATGAATTGGGTATTATCTAAATGAAAATGATACTTTGGACCATGGTGGGGAAAAATTAAGCAACAAAAGGATGACAGTGTTGAAAAAAACAGAGGCAAAGCATCTGTAATTCAACACTAAATATCAGAACTGCATTTATTAATGGTAACAAAATTATATCACTAATACAGTCAAAATTAAGCTATTTTAGAGACATTTCAGAAAGCCATGGGATATGCTTCAGGCATTACATTTAGAGTGTACAAACCTGCACAAGAAGACAATTTAAAGTTGACAGTGGGCCAAAGCCACCTGCATCCAGAGGTCATCCCAGCTTCATTACAATGGGATTAACTAAAGCCTGCTTGAGAATTTGTGAGGGACAAGGTGAGAGGAACTACTCCACAGCAGAGTAAAACATGGGAATTCACAGAACTATCAGAACAATGACACCATCTGTTGCATGTGGCGTCATTTGCTGTATTACTGACTATGGGTTTGGTATCGGAAAGTGTTGAATGGGAGAAAAGCTCCAGCAGTGCTGGTGATTGAAGTGCAGCCTTAGCTCTGATGTCAAGGGCCTCACTCCAAGCATTTGCAGTTACATCATCACACTCCTAAAGTTAACTACAATAGCAGGCCAAAGGAGAAGTGGGATGGTTTATATTGTTTCTGGATTTATCCTACAATTTTCTCATTTCAGCAGAAGGGACCATGATCTCAGTCTTGGGGGGGGATATTGCATGGAAACACACACCTGCTGACCCCAGTGTAACAGCAGCATACACAGAGGGACAAAGAGGTCAGGAGTGTTTCTTGGGGAACATATGGTTTAACTCAGTTCATACTTTTCAGGCCTGCACTTTTAGGGTAAGGCTACTTAATGTGAATGATCATCAGGAGACACAGAGGAGATTTCTGTGGAGAGGGTCTGAGAATACTCATGGAGAGGGTGGGAATTAAATTCCGTTACTGGAGGAGAACAGGTTTACTGAGCTTTCAGGTTCTTGCATGGAGTTTGGTAAACTGAAAGGTTCTTGCAGTCGGATGGTTTTAACTGCTTCTAGTGCCTCATTTAACTGTAAGGATGAAATTTGTGCAAGCTTTTTGTGTAGACCCAATTCTGCCTGTTTATGGTTAAAGGAACTTCAGAAAAATCCCAGCTGTGACTGCTCCTAGGGATTTATCTTAGGGAATTTGCTTCCACATTAATAATCACCAATATAGAGCAGAAGTCTGCACCTTTTATTTTTAGACTCTGGTGTGGAAGATAGTATCACGTAAGAAAGAGGAAAACAGGCATTTCCACTGTCACAGACCTACTCTCACCACTGCCAGGAGGCAGAGGAGTTGTTCCAATAATTCATTACTCATTTTGGCTTTTTTCTTCTCTTAGGAAAAATATTTATCCCTAAAGAAAAGCCCATAGAAGCCCGTACAGAAGAGAAAGTGACCCTGGATCCGGAACTAGAAGAAGCCCTGGCCAGCGCTTCAGATACTGAGCTCTATGATCTTGCAGGTTAGATAATGTATAGGTATGATCCCTCTACATGCCTGGTTCTTTTCTGCCTAACCTTCCACCAGGAGTGTCTCATGATCATCTCCCAAGCATCTGCTGTTTCACTTTTCCATAAGAATAAACTGATGATAAAAGTAAAAATCTACACAGAGTTAATAACTTTTAATTAATACATGATCCTACAGAATAACATATAATTAGATAACTTACAGGAGAAGTATCAGCAAATACAGCACAATTTAATCTCTGACACTACAGAAGTTCAAGCATGTACAGTTAAATTCTTCTCAGATATGCCAAACAGAAAGCAGTAAGAGGTTCAGGTTGTATATTAGGAAAAAAGGAATTATTAGGAGTTTGTGGTTTTCCCTCCCTGGATGTTTTCAGGATCCAGCTAGACAAAGCCATGGCTGACCTCATTAATGCTGGCAACATTCCTGCTTGAGGGGGCAGCCTGGACAAGATGACCTGCAGCGGTTCCTTCCAGCTGGCATTTCTGTGATCTGCATACTACATTGATTCAATTGCTCAAAAATCCATGTTAAAAATGTCTGTATGTCCAGTACTTAGACCTCTAAAGACCCTCCCTACAAGCAAGCATGACTCAGAGTGAACATTTTATAAAGGGGTTTTGTTTGGGGACCTAAACTAGAATTTGTAGCAGATATTTTTCTGCAGTCTTTGTTCCTGCCATTAACGTTGTATCCTGTTGCTGGTATTTACACATTTTAGCTGTTCTTGGAGTGCACAACATGGTCAACAACCCAAAATTTGATGAAGGAGGAGCCCGCAGTAAAGATGGAAAAGGAACTGTAAGAAGTAAGCAAGCTGATTTCTCTTGTGGGCTGTATTTCATGTTCAGAGACTTTACACCTAGAGGTTGGATGTATTGGTCTAATTTAGTGTAATGTAACTGGGCCTTACCTTAAATAATCTATTTATTCATGAGGGGTAGCTCTTTAAGATAAATACAATCTTAAAATCAATTATGTATAATGACAACAGTACTATGCAAATAAATCATTCCTAAGGAGCTTTGCTTTCCTAGAAAGCAATATCTGGCTCTGCAGAGGTGCTTGAAAGTACGGAAGTATTTAAGAAGCTAAGAGATACGTATTTGCGTTCCGCTTCAGTTTAGGTAGCAGACAGAAAACATAGTGAGCTGTAGCTAAGAGGTGGCCACAGCACAGGCCAGGCCACCTCACCCCAAGTACATTTGCTTAGCTGAAGAATGACTTGAAACCATGGGGTTCAAATGTGGCAGAATCCCTAGCAGAGTCACATAGAACTGCATTCACGAGGAGCCAACAACCTCATGGATGTGCTCCTGCCGCAGCTACTCTCTCTGATCTACTACCTCCCACCTTTGCCCTGTGGCGGTGTGTTTAAGTGTTGTCTGTTATATGGTTCCTTAGGTACGCAGGAAGCGTAATCGTTCAGGAAATCCCCCAACAGAAACAGCTGTAGTTACTAAAAACAAATCCAGAAATGTTTGCACTAGATAATCAGAGCTTTGCTGAATCACATCTTAGCTCAGCAACCAACAGGAGGCTGGATGGGCGGAGAAGTGGGTATGTCTGAATTCCAAGTTTTTCTTGAGCACTGCCAGGTCTCGATCAGGAGCTCGTCACCTCCAAGCTCTTCAATATCAAGTGGGCTAAACTTTGCTTTTTATGACAAAATTATGGAATGCCCTTTTCTAGGGAAACTACTCAAGAAGCTTCTTCTAATGCCATGAGAACAGCAGCTATCTTTAACAAGGACTTTCATTTCCATGCTTTGTTACTAAAGGGGAGGTGGGAAAGTTGACAGGACACTGTGTCACTTCATTTCTCTCAGGATTAAGACTGCTCTGCAAGACTGCCTAGCAGGGCCCTGTGCAAGCTGCCATCTATCTCATAAGAGGCACTGCAAGCATTACACAGATTTCAGAATATTTTTGTTGCACTGAGTCAGAATGTCAGCTATGTGAGTCAGCTACACCGTGCTCCAATCACACAGTTAAGAACCAGAAAGTCACATCTCTGTATTCTTTGGTCCAAAAGCAAGACCTTTTCTTAGCCAAGTAAAATGCTTCAGTAAAAGAGGGAGACATCTCAACAGCTGCCTGTCAATGTGTCAGAACAGCACAATGATTAAAGAAACAAGATATAACTCATGAGAAGCAACAACAAATAGAAAATGAAAAATGCTGCTGGCTCCAGGCTGAGCATACTGTGATGTCTAACCTGAGAACAGGGTGCTAGTGGCTCTCCAGCTCCCAGCTTGGCATAGTGTTACCACTAGTGCAAAATATGCTTTGCTGTTTTTTGTTTACTTTCCATCTTTGCATCTAAGGTGAATTCACTATACACATTGTACCTACTCCCTAGGAAGGCTGGAGTGTTATTTAGGGATATGTGAGGTCTCTCAGGGACTTGGTGAAATAAAAAGTTCAGAGTGCAAGGGAGCAGAGTGAAAACCAGCTCAAGGTTTGTGTATGACTTCATCTCTACTAAGAGTACGAGTTCTAAAAAAATATTTGGTTTTCTTTTGGCCTGTGATATGATACGAACTTTACCCATTGCACTGAACAGCAATGAGTTGAGACTTGGGCATGCCTTCAAAACCACTCACTGTCTGCAACATAAAAGGGTTTAAACATACTTGTGGTCAGTAACATATTCCTTGGTGGGTTGGGTGGTCAGGGATTATAAATTAATCTCTGAAACTACATGCATGGGAATTCGAAGTAGTAATTGTGTTCTAACCTATGATTTTTATGAATCTCTAAGAATATTTATAGCCCATAGCTTCCAGCATTAAAATCTGTATCTCTTTGGAGCATGAATGCTCAAAGACTTCATAAATCTTGGTGCTGGCAGACAGACTTACTTTTCATGCCTTGATAGTTTTATTATTTAGAAAGTGCAGATGTTGCAATTTTACAAGAGCTAATTGAATTGAAATACAAGGCTGATAGCATCAGCTGAGAGAAGGAAAGTGAGGGGCCTCCTTCTAATGTTCTTTTCTGTTAGCACAGCCTATTCATAGGTACCAGGGATGTTTTCTCACTAATATAATGGGCAGTTTCGGAGCATGCCTTCCTTTACAGATATTAGACAAAGAACAAAGCAGCCCTTGCAGTGTTTTACAGTGTATATTATCCCATTTTAAAGCTGCTTTGCCTCAATTTCATTGCACCATGACTTTTGTACATAAAGAAGGAATTTGCCTGTGATAATACTGCCCAGCCTCTGTAACTACAGCCTCCAATGACATGCTTCTGGGTGCACAGAAGGTGCAAAGTGCATGGCAGGGATAACAGGGCTAATAATCCTGTTTCCAAGTTTTGTGGTTCATATAAACCCTTTCTTGAATGCTACCGTACAAACCTAAATGGGAATTGGAAAGTCAGACTGTTACTGATGATGCCTGATCCTCACATCAACATTTCATGAGATCTTGTGTTGCAGATGTGGTGAAAGGTGAAAAGGTCAAGCCCATCTTTGAGGAGCCACCGAATCCAACCAACGTGGAAGGAAGTTTACAAAGGATAAAAGCAAATGATCCTAGTCTTGTAGAAATTAATCTTAACAACATAAAGGTAGATGCTGTGGTTTCATTGATGTCATTCGTAGGAGAGTTTATTCAAATATTCACAAAGCCCTTTTATCTCCAAATTTTGTCTCTCTCTACTCTTCAGAAAAAGCAGGACACACAGGAAAGGGGTGTGGAGGGAACTGTTGTAGAGGTTTCAAGGTCACCAATGCCTGATACTGAATTAGATGCCAATTAAAAGCCCAAGGGGTGACTCTGGATGCCTTTCTTTATCAGACTGTAAAGCAAGATCTCTCATGGGCACTATGTAATCAGCACCAGCCAAATTCAATTAGCCCACCCATGCAAATGGAGGAGGAGCTGGCATGCAGAGACTAAACAACCAACAGCAGGAATAGGAAAGTAGCTCAAGATCAGTCACATGATTGTATTGGCCTGACCCAGTTAAAGGCAGTGCTGACATCGCATCCTGGCGCAGGCGTCCCATGGGTCTCTGAAGGCCTCTCTGAACAGAGGACACTTTGTTCATTCTGAGTTACCCTTAAAAGTATCAAGGATGTTTAAACTGCATAGACTTGGCTATCAATCAGTTTGATAGTAATTAAAATCAGTATCTAGTGATATGACTGGCTTTCCTAATTACTGGATTTGTCTTCTTAATGTAGAATATTCCTATTCCAACACTGAAAGAATTTGCAAAAGCTTTGGAAAGCAACACGCATGTGAAGACATTCAGCCTTGCAGCTACTCGAAGCAATGACCCGGTAGCTATTGTAAGTTAAACAGTGCTTGGAAAAAAAACCCCTGCTTTAGGATGCATTCTTCATTTTCCCTCACAGAATTTCTCTATGACTATGCAAAGTAAAAGTGTAATCTCTTCTGATCTACCTCTATGTCCTTGTAAGCCTATTTATGTTCTATTTCTTTGTAGGTACTATGTTTTGCAAATTCCTTGTTATTTCCTGAAACCGTCAAGACATTATCTCATATTCCTTCTTTTTGACCCCTCAGGCATTTGCAGATATGTTGAAAGTGAACAAAACACTGAAGAGTCTGAATGTAGAATCCAACTTCATCACTGGCACGGGTATTTTGGCACTGATTGATGCACTGAAAGAGAATGAATCCCTAACAGAGATTAAAATTGACAACCAGGTAAAGAGAGAACATTGAGTGAGTCCACTTTTGTTTCCCTTCTATATGGATTCTAAGAGGGTTCTCCTAGAGGGCTCTGGCAATGTCAAGGCAGCTGCTGTGACACAGTCATTCTGCAGCTCACGTTCCGTGTTTATGCAGCCAAACAGTGGAAAACTTCTAAATAAAACTGATCAAAGCCAAATATAAAACCCAGAGCAAAATCTCTGGGGATGGGATTCTCTTTGTAGTTTGCAGCACAGTGCTGAAATATAACTACTTATTTCTCTCTCATATGAGAACAAATATTTTCTTTTCTTTTGGGGACATTTCACCACATGACCAACAGAGGCAGCAGCTGGGGACAGCTGTAGAGATGGAGATTGCCAAGATGCTGGAGGAGAACTCCAAGATTCTCAAGTTTGGATACCAGTTCACCAAGCAAGGTCCAAGAACCAGAGTAGCAGCAGCTATCACTAAAAACAATGATCTGGGTAAGATGCTACTACATCTACTCATCATTTGTTTATGTGAGCCAAGTCCTGACCTTCCTAGACACAATTCTTCCTGTCTGTACATAAAATGAATTTAATCTTTACAGCATTCAATCTACTATACGTGAGGGGTGATGCATAGCTCCACAGACTCTAACATAGACAAAAGCAAAGATCTCACTGTGCTTAAAAGCTACTCTTATTCTTCTCCCACCCCTCCTGGGAAGGAGAGTTACTTCAGTCTTTTCCATGGAGCACCCTGGATTCCCAGCTGCCCTGTCAGCTGTTTTGGCCAGTAAGTAGAAAGCCAAACCCATACTGTTTGTTCAGTGAACACAGAAGTCACTGCTTCTTTGTCCTGCCCATGACAAACCAAGCTTGCTCAACCAAGGGAACAAAAAAGATTTTCCTGCCTGCATGACCAAGTACAGGCAAAGACAATAAAGCTTTGCAAGTTTTACCTGAGCGTGATATGCTCTGCCCTGTGTGCTCAATACATGGAATAGGGAGGAGATGACTAGGCAGGGGTAGTTTAGAATAAGAAGGGGGGTGGGGGAATATTAACTCTGTGGTTTTTAATTAATTCCACTTCAAAGTGGGGTGTCAAACTATGATGCCTCTGCTGCCTTCAGCTTGGGCTTATATCTGTGAGAACCAAGATAAGAGTTGAGCTAGAACCCATTTCTTTTACACATGCTTTTATGCTTTTTCAGCTTTAATTTTTAGCAATATCTAAGATTCCAGTTATATACTATTTGTCCTGAAACTATTAACATTCTGGAATGGTATTTGAATCATCCCAACAGCAAAGAGAAAAAGATCTTTTTTCACTATTTAACCAGATGCCATTAGACATTTGTCCTGTACCCAATCTTCTTTTTCCTGCTTTTGTATTGGATTGTTTTGTTCAAGATTTAGTAGGACAGAATACCTAAAAGAATTCAATAAAATAAATGAAGCAACAAAAACACTGAAAGCAGACAGAAATAACTGATGTTACACTGTAGGCTTTGGAATAACACAGTCTGTCAAGAAAGCACTATGAGATAAATCTCCCGATAGTAAAGTAATGGGATGTTTGTAGTAATATATTGTTGTTACTGACTTTCTGTAGTGAAAAACATTCATTCATCCAGTTTTACTGCTTTTGTTCTGTACTTCAGCAGTTCAATATCAGAAATGGGACATGACAGTTTGATGTAACACCAAATTTTGTATCGCACAAACAGGAGAACCTCACTAATCTTTTCTGGCCAAGTCAGAGAAGACTCAATACATTTTTATTAGGGCAAGGAGTAGCAAATGCTGCCCAACTAGAGCTGCTGTAATGTATTTTAAGTGCTGTAAAAATTCACAATTAAGTGCTTGTCAAAATAATCTTGCACATACACAAAGCTCATCGCTGTCTGCTGTGCTAAATGGCAACTTCAACCTACTTGGTTTCTAGTGAAAATCTGGAGTTAATTGGTAATTAACTTACTATCAGATGGTTGATGCAGTCAGAGCATGTGAAGTTAAAACAGATAATTTAAGGTCCAATATGTTGTTTTCCTTGTTGCCAATACTCATTGATATCAGTACTTAAAAGTACTTCAAATTATTTTCTAAAAGGATATGATTATTTCTCACCTGTAGTATACACTTCCACAATTAAAAGTGTTATTTACTTTTGATACCTAATGCTTAAATACCTAATGCTCCAGAGCACTGTCATACAGATTAGAGCAGACAACTATCAATTTAGTTGGAACAGAGTGGCTTGTAAAAGAACAATTAAACTGTAGCAAAAATCTAAATGGACTCATTGGGAGTAAGCACTGGAAATGGCGATTTCTTCATAATCTAAAACCTTTAGCTCAGATTCTAATTTTTATAGACAATGTGTTCATATGAACACTTGGTGAAATTCTATAGTCTGTGATACAGAAAAGTGCAATTTAGATACAAATGTTTTGTTTAGCATTGAGATCTGTTAATTACAGCATTTATGGTCATAATCCCACTGAGTATTTCTTAGAAGCTTCTTCCTTCCTATTCATGGTACTGGGAAGGGAGTGCGTTAGTGAGAAGAGTCCTTAAGCTATCGGAAAAGCAATAATGACTGCTCTTGTCTTGTTTTATTGGTCTAGTTCGTAAAAAGCGGGTGGAAGCAGAGCGGCAGTAGCCACACCATAGAGGATGCAAGGCAAGATTGGAGGCCACCAACAACCGCAATCTCAGAGTGCTCACTGGTCAGAAGGGAGTATATAATGGGAGTTGCTCATTTCTGTTAATGTCTCCTTTTAACCTTGAAAACACAGCCTGTTCGTTTTTAACTTTCAAGGTTAAATTTAATTTTTTGTGAGAAAGAATCACAGTTGGTTTGATTTTAATGGAAAAAACACCAAAATGTTTTGCAATATCTGAAGCCAATATGCAGAATCTTAATGGTGTTACTGAGCATAACACATAGTGATTCTGACCCTTATTTTAGACACCTTTTGACATGTTAAAATATGATCTTGTGTATGATAAGGGATTCTCTGCTGAAAATAGAAGTTTTAGGGCCAAGTTCTGCAATGCCTTATGTTTGCGAATAATCCTTTGTATATAGTCCTGCTGAACTAAATCCTGCAATGGGATGCTCCCAGGAGTAGAACTAGTAAAGCCAGTACAGGTTTGCAGGATCACACCCTTGAGCCTCTCTCCTGCGGCAGGATCTGGGCAACTGGAACAGCACCCTTCTACCTTCTTGGGTCTCCACCCATCCAGGTCTAAGTGCAGGATCATGCCTAGACATCTAAACATTGTCAAAGCCTACTTGTTTACATAAGCTTAGGTTAGGTGGATCATTTTGCAATGTTATTTGTTATCCTTACTCCACATTGTAAAGTAATAGTAGTGCTGCCAATCCTATAGATTTTGAATATTTTGGTTTTTATTGACCAACAGATTTTAATTTGCTACTAGAATGCACAGTTTACAGCTATTAATCTTAATCTAAACAAGTATTCTCAGCAATATTTGTTTTGCTTTGAGCCATGTGTTGGACTTTTTTTAGTTCTAGTATTTATGTACATTTGTTAGTATTATAGAACTGTTCTCAGGACCTTTTAGATGAAGATTAATTAAACAGTTAATCCAGGAAAGCAGCTGTGCTGCCCAGAAAAAAACCATCAAAAGAGTAGTTGTAACAGCTGTGTAACTTACATTTATAGGCTCCAGTTCAGGTTTGTCCCTGTATCACAAAGCACTTAGGTATTCACATCAGCGCCTACCTGAATAAAGGCAGATTTAAGCACATGCACAAATGCTTTGCTAAATCAGGGCCTTAACTCAAACGCTTGGACATAATCTTAACCCAGTGGAAAGCACTCCTGAAGAAGCAGCAGCTAACCCCAATGCTCAAAAGCATCAGTGTTTTAGTAAGAATTCAGTCTGATGTTTCATTTTGTGTATTTTACAGTCTAAAACTATTCTTCTACCACTGTTTTATCACTGACAACAGTTGTCTCTGACTAACAGCCAGAGGTTTATTTTGCTTACACAAGTACATGCTGCAAGAGCTAAGGGAGACTGGGGTTAAGCGTGTCACACAGATGTAATGCTTTCAGAAAGCTGCAAAAATGACCTGGGACTAGAGCTGCTACCTGGGAAACACTAGCCTCTCCTCCAGGAGAACAGGGATGAAGCACTGCTTCCTGCAGATGATGGATTAATGCTGGAGGTCACGGTCACTACAGCATACTCCTGACTTGGGGAGAGAGCTGTGAGCCACTGTACAGCTGGGCATCCAGGGATTAGAACCCAGGGGATCCCAAGAAGCAGTTCGTACACATTTGACATACTTCCCTGAGTGATGTCTTCATGCCCAGAGCTGGGGTGCAAGCAGACAGGATGAACCCTCCCTCCGTGCCTTTTATAATGGAAATGAGTAGGTCCAAGGCAATACTCCCTATTTAACTCACTGTTAGATACTGGTCCTCACACTGGGGTCCAAACTGAGTAATGTACACTTAAATCCCACTTTAGCAAACTATTTTAAGAAGTCTACTGAGCTGGGATGTAAAGAGCAGTATCCACAGTTTACCTCCCTAGAGAGCTCCCAGTCTTTACAATTTCCACCTCTCCTTCCCTTCCTCAGAATAAACCTTTGGTTTGCAAATAGAAAACATAACACACCAGGGAGTCTTACTGAGGTTTTCCTTGGATCCACGCAAGATTTGTTGTAAAAAATTTTTATATTCCATTAAAAAAAAAAAAGTCAAGTCATGTAACATAGTCATAACTCTGCATAGGCTTAAAGAAACAGTCCTTAAAACCTCTGTGGGGATTACCACGAGAATACTGGGCTTTGCAGCACAAAGTCTTATGGATAGGAAAAATCCTCATCCCCAAAACCTAAAGATTATGGTTACTAACAACTTTCAGTGATTAGACTCACTCTGCCCCTATTTCTTCTTCTTTTCATTTGATCCAACCAAGGGAATCCCAACTATTATTTTTTTTAAATGTATTTTGAAGATTTTTTTTTTACTGTAATTTTTTTTTAAGGGTGGTACATGTATGTGTTGAAGGGAAACAAGTGCAATCCATACTAGTCTTAATTGCTATTTAAAGTGTTGGTATTTGCATGCAGCAGTTTTACAAGGATGGAATGGTCTGACTGCTCCATGATGTCTGCAGCCTGTCATCCTGTATAGCTTTGCTCAGAGCCACACAGTGGTTATATAGTCTGGTGGCTCCATCCACATTAGCTACAGTTTGCACCATGGACCAAGGTACCTGGCTAGGGAAGGTCCTGGGAGCTATCCATCCCTTCCTGTGCCATGCTGTCTGCACAGGCACATTTCCTCTGAAGGGAGGAAGATTCCTCAGGCACTTAGGAGTATCTGTTCAAACACCAGCCCCACCATGCACTAGCAGACAGGGACCATGGCGGGGACCTCAGAGGTCTGGCTCCTTCCAGCATGCCTGAGGAGAATTCCTCAGCCCTGGGCCTTCTCTCCAGGCAGCTGCTGCCAGCCCCTGCTGGTTGTCTCAGTGACCAAGGACATCTCTGTCCTGCCTCTTGTGTGTGCTCCACATGAGCTTGGCTGTCACCTGGCCTTGAGATCACAAGTTAAATAACTGCAACAATATAAAGATCTGTTCAGTACAACAGCAGAGCACGATGGTGATGCTTGAAGGCAGATTTTTGTACTAATATACATATAACATCATTTAGCTGGGTAAAAATCTCGGCAACTGACATGAAGGGGGTTGGGATGTGACTATTTTAAATTCTACTTTCTATTCTCAGTACTGAATGGAGAACAGGGACAGAAGAGCCCTTTTTTCTTACGCAAACATTCAGGAGTAACTTTGTCTGGTTTTGCACATTGCTTCTCGTGTTGACAGCTTCAGTTTGGTTTGTATTTTTTATACTTTTTTCATGGAAAAATCTCAACTTCGTAGGTGTCCTAACATATATGTGAACGATGTGTGCACTAAGGACCATATGTGTACATGTATAACTCTAGATGAAGATGTAATCTCTGAAACAAAAGTAATTGCATGCGCACGGTGTGGTGCATATTACTTGAGAGGGAGAATCACCACGCTATGTAACAGTGACTCCCCAGCATCGTGGGTTTTCTAAATAAATCTTCATAAAAAATTTAGCTTTTGCGGTTTCTCATGGTTTTGGGCCTTGAATCAAGCCTCCCTTGATGCTCTGACATCTTCCCCCCACAGTACATGCACTGGGCTGGACCTTTGTGAATAATAGTTAGGTGCTCAGAACCAGCATTGGGAGTAGAGAAACCTCTCCCCAAGTTTAACAGACTTCCCAGATTTACGTACATAAACTTATGGGACATAAGATGTATCCCAAAGTCTTGGGGAATTGGGTGATGTCATTGCCAAGCTACTTTCTTCTCCACACAGTGTCTCAGCAATTTTCCATATGGCACTTCATTTGACACTGAGAACATACACTGATTTCTTCTAGGGTATACATAGACTCTAAGCTTCAAAGGAATCCAGGGCATTGTAGAACACCTAAAAGCATAGACTGAGTTAATGATATGGGCAAGTTGACCCTCAGAACCTACAATGCACCTTAAAAAAACCTGCAAAATACACGTAACTACATAAGGATAGTTAAAAAGGAAACCTCAGAACACCTCCCCACAATGTGCTTTGCGATCCCAAAGAAGGTTACAATTTACCCACAGTAAAAGCATCTTCCCTACCCACTTAAAGGCAGCCTTTTGTTATTACTTTAACTCCAAAATCTCAGAGTATCTTTTGTTCTCTCACATGTTTTTAAAAAATAAGACACTCCTCAATAAAATGAAGAAATCTCATAGTGAAAGAAGAGGAGATATCCATATCCCAGTATGTGGTTCTGCTGGGATTCGCAGAGACTATCATCAGAAGGAGTGCTCATGGGAACTATGCAGCATAATTCCCAGATCCTCAGTCGTAAGGAGAGAGTACAGCTGCAGAGAAGCTCAGGAGGTCATGCACTCCCATTTCCTATCTCCAAGATGGGGTTTTATTTTTCTACATACTTCATAGCTCTTGCAAAAAGACTGGGTTTGGTCCTACATCCCTTCCATTGCAAGGGTTGTGTTGAAGTCCCTTAGGATTTTGACTATAAATGTAATATATGCCAAGGAGCACAAATACTGTATCCCACCTTCTCAATCTGAGCATTTATTTTAGGAATCAGCTTCTTCCCTTGCATTTTTCAGAATGGAAACTTTGTACACAAAGAATTGAAAAATAACTAATATAGAAAAAGGATTTATACTATTCTTACAGTCTCTTGAGCATGCATCCTCGTATCTTTCCTATTCCAATCTGTTCCATTCCTCTCCTAAGCCTGAGCAACAGCAGTGCAAACCCCAGGTGTCATACTTTCTACAAGGCATGCCAGGTTGGTCTCCCCATGAACATGATATGGAGCAACAGCCTGAACTGCAGCAAGCTGCATTCACTACTGGCCATCCATCTGCTGCTGCTGCTGCCGCTGCCATACAGAAGGTGCCTTGCTTGTATTCTTTTGATACATATACACAAAAGTAAAATCTTCTATTTTGGCTGACACAGAGACTCAAGAGAGAGTTTTAATACAAAAGAGGCACAAGCTGACTACATCTTCTGCCATACTGCAGCAGCTCTGATCTGCCTGTGTATTTCTCTGACCACAGCCAGGAGCTCTGCACTCTGTGCCCAATGTCAAGCTGCTGCCAAACCTGCAGAAGGCTGGCATCCAAATGCAGCTTGTGGAGAGCAGTCTGCTAGGGAGAGAAACCACAGGGCAAGTGCTCTGTTTGGTGTGAGGACGTTGGACAGAAACCACTAAACTACACAGCTCTCAAATCATCTTTCCAGCTATTTTTAATAGGGGACAGCATTTCCACATTAAAATCAACAACCAGCAAGGAATCTGTCATTCTAATCTGTTTCAGCTACAGCAAATGTGTGTCTGAAAGGAGCAGAATGGTCAATGGCATTTGAGATTTCCTTTCTGAAGAAGGGGGGGGACACAGCAGAACTGTGTTCAGCTGGTGCCCAGGCACAACAAATTGCTTTAAATATTCATGCTTTCCTAGTCCATTCCCGTAAAGCAGATGAGCACAAACAAAAGCAGCATGAAGGGCCTCCCTTAATGAGGGTCTGTTTGCTTCTTATAGACAGCTGCTGACTTTATTGGGTCTGACATTAGGTAGACTCACCCAATGAGCAAGGGAGGAGAAAACAAGGCTGTCAGATAAAGCCATCACATGCATTGTTTCACTCTATCGTTTCTGGTAAGGACTGTGCTGGTAGCATATTGAACGGAATCTGGAAGCAACATTTCATACTTGCAAGTTGTTTATTTCCCAGCTGTCACTACAGGTGCAGGTCACCTAAAAGCTGCCTAGGCTCTCAATCTACATTAATGAACACTACATATAAAGAATTCCCCAGACCTGAGAAACTCACATTAATTCTACCACTTGTCCATGAAAAGGTTATATAGTCATCATCTGTCTAAATGAGCATCAAAAGCTTTCAGATGGTGATGGTGGAGAAAGAGGTCACTGTGTACAAGTGGCTGGTGAACAGGGGTGTTGGCATTCTTGACTGGTTTGTACTCTATCAACATTGGCACACTGTACACACTGGGTTTCATCACCACATCAACTAGGTTGCTTAGAGGTCAAATGTGTTATCATTGTACAAGTTCACTTAACTCTGCATTCAGGAACTGAAAAGATAGAGACATGGGCAGGAGCTGGTGGGGAGGCCTCCCCATGGTCAGCCTCCCCAGCTGCTGGGCAGCAACGGGTGGCACAGTCACTCTATTCCATTCCTATATTTTTTCCTGCATGCTTGTAGGCTGCTTGGAGGGAAAAAAAGAAGCGTCACTAAACATCTCAAGCCCACTAGAAAATAAGGATAGCCCCTCAGAATAATCCCCTTTAAACTTTGGTCTTCAGAACTGACTGCTCTGTGGCTGCTGATTAAAGCTCCAGTTAAGCTCTCTCTGCCTTTCCACTCCAAACACGCTGGTTGATCCAGGTTAACTACTGTGACATCTTAAATACACCACAAGGAAGTTTATGGCACTTCTGAGCCTGGAGTAAGGTCAGGAACACTTCTGCTGAAGCTAGACCTGGTTACCTCACACGTAAGTTGCTCCCCTTACCATGCTTTTGGCAGAGCCCTTATCTAGTACGTATTTGTGGAAAAAAACAGAGTGCCTGACAGAAGGGAAATGGAAGTTTGGTTGTCATAAGGGGACAGAAGTGCTCAGCAGCTGTGACAAACCCAGCCAGCAGGGACATAAGCAGTTATGCCACCTGCCAAGAGCTGAGTCCCTTCCAGCATTAGAGATTCATAGAGTTTGAAAGTTCATTTCCACAATGAGAAAGACTGAAGGCTTAAACAAAGATATGTGATGACATTTAAAAATGCATCTGCTTCCACTTGGTATACATTTTTTCAGTAAAATGAGACAGTTATACTTAATCTTCTTGTTATTTCCTATTCTATTTTTGTACCAATAAGAAAATCCAATTAAAAACATGATTTCCCTTCACTTCTGAACCTTTCAAACTGACTTTAATTAAATGAGCAAGTCTGAACAAGTTGCTTTTAATATTTGTACAATGGAAAACCCACTGTTTCCAAGGAGAAGAGGCATGATCCTGCATGCCCTGAAGACAGCCGGGACTCAAACCTGCACACAGGCAGTGCCCAGAAGAGCAGCAGTCCCCAGAGACACCGGCTGAAGTACCTGCTGGTCCTGTGAAGGACTCACTGGGCTGTCTTGTGAGCTTGGAGTCAGAATGAATCGCTGCAAGGATCCAAGGAGATCTGGGTGCTGAGGGGCAGACTTGCAAAAGGTTTTGCTTATTGTTTTTCCAGTGATGCACGCAGTCATTGTAGTGTCCAGCCATGCCACTCCTATCAGCATCATATAAGCTATTGCAAAGGATACAAAGGTGTGTATTTCACCTTGGTGGTACAGGTCACAGCTTTGCCTGTGAGTTACTTCCAGCTCCTGCTGCTTTGAAACTGCTTGTTGCTTTATAATAATGATCCTGTTGGGTCTCATTTTTCCATAAAAAGGACTATAGGGCCACCTAGTCTAGCCTCTTGTGCATCTGATATCTTTAAATTGCATGCCAGTACCCAGCCTATAATTTATTCAGGCTGAATACGTGCATCATTTAGAATAAAAGAAAGAAGTTGACACAAGAACTGTGTTCCAGAGAATAAGCAATGCAACAGCAGGAATGAGCTAGGTATGACATACTGCAGATATTTCTATGTGCTGACAGTAAAATACACCTGCTACAGAAGTGAAAAGCCTAAGGTCTGTCAGCTCAGCTGGGCTGGAGGGATATCAGCTCAGAGCTGGTGATTAAGTTTTACCTCTGGACACATAAGCAGTCTGGCACACAAGATCTGCCAGAGATACTAAAAATGCATTGGCACCAACCTTCTGGATTCTTTTATGGAAGTTCACATCGAGTCCAATCACTGGCTCTGCTCGGAACTTAACAAAAGAGACCTCAGCAGTCTAATTTACTTGAAAATGTCTAAACCAGTGCCAAGATAATCAGCCCTCTGGATGACCCTTTGAATCTCCTCCTCTGAATAAAGCTGCTGTGAACTTAAAGAGAAATTTACCCCAAAAAGAATTTAGATACCACAAAGGGTTCATACAGTAAAACTCTGGTCCCAGCTCTGAGCAATCTGACACTGCACAACTAGAGTTTAACCGCATCACCACTGAAATTAGCAAGCATTTCTTAAGTGTTTTCACTCAGACCATGCCCAGCACCTGCAGTAATCATCAGTGTGCTGATGGTGCATCTATCTGGTAGGAGTTTAGAATACATACTGCTACTGTGCTGAGCTGTATTTGAAAATCCTCTCTTATCTTGCAGCACAAGACACAAATAGTACTCCTACACTGTGAAGGAAAGCCCAAGCAAGCAGCAAATTACTGCTCATTGTCACAGAATCAGGCTTGGTTTGCTGGGTTTTAACAGGTAACACACATGTATTGTGTTGGAAACACCAGTCACCTACTATTAATATCAACTTATTGCAAAGGCAAATGACAACATTACCCTCAACAAATTTTACAAGCAGCAGGAATGAGAAAATGAGCTCTGAAACCAGTGCTGGCATTCTATGAGGTGCCCTGCGCTGTACAGCTCCCCAGTCCCCTGCTGTGGCTTTGGGTAGATTAGTACTGGTGGCTGCTTTGCCAGAGACACCAGGCTGGTTTGCCTCTAGCAACAGAAGTCACAGGATGACAAACAAGTTACTTATGGTTAACTGAAGAGGTAGGGGAGGTGGGAAGAGATTTGGGCTGAATGTGTGGGCCTCACTGTAAATGTACTGAGATTTTCATAAAGCTGAGGAATACACCAAGCACATAAAATTAGTACTTTCTGTGTGATCCATCTTTTATATAATTCTTTAAACTGGGCATTAATGGCTACCTCTCAGGTTGCTGATTGCCAGAACACCCCATCCAATGTCAACTTGACATGTAAAAATAGGTCCTTTTTAATACCTGCTTTAGAAGGGGTGGCTATCAATTGCACTCCCCCTTTGACTGGTACAGCTGACATTTCAGTTTGTGGACCACTTCAAATCATTAATAAATAGTTTGCTTGCATTCTGCCAAACAGTTTTGGTGCAAAACTGTAAAAATACTCAAACAGCAAGTTCTGTACATATCCTTCACACTACGCAGGTGGAAACTAAGACAAATACATTCAATACTTTTTTCCCATTCACTCAACAAAACGTTAAAAATAGAAGTCCCTTGATGTTTCCTGTAGCAGTTCCTACACAGCCTGATGCACTGCCCTGTCAACGAGCATTTACCTACTAGTCATGCGCTTGTTTTCCAGTGGAGCTCATTGGGGCTGCAGTAATACGTCTCCTTCCCCTCTGATCTCTGCAGTGAGTCACTGAAGCCCTTGCTCACTGTCTGGGTAGGAGCAGCGTCACCTTCTTCACACACACACATCCCAGCAGCCAGGGGAGCAGGAGTGTGACTCAGGCTAGAGCATCCAGAGGCTGTGCTGCCATGGCAACTGTGATTTAACCACTGGATTACTGAGACCAGGCAGCCTTTAATTAATGGCTTAATTCTCACTCCTTCCTTTCTCCCACAGTCCTAATATTTTCTGCACTTCAAGCAGACAGCAAAGAGCAAAGACTACAGCTGGTCAACACAGCATGTGGAAGAAAGCCCAGAGCTTCAAGGAGCACTGATGAAGGGGACTAGGTGGCCTGACCATGGCCTCAAAAAAGGGCAGTGCCAAGGTGACGGACACCAAGTAGATCTGCCCAGAGCCAGTGTGCTCATCACTGGAACACATGAGCGAGATTCACTGCTGGCACCTGTCAACCTCTAACATTCAGAAAGTCCCTTCAGCATCAGAGCAAGGAAGCAAAAGATACACTTTGAATCAGAAGCTGCCCCCAGTTGTATCATTGATCATGGGAAGAAGAGGTCAGGGTTTGTCCATTCTCCTCCTGGTGGGATGACTGAGACCTACCACAAGTAAGTTCACATCTTCTGGTAGATAAACAGTGGACCACTAACCCTCAGGAATCCAAAAATCACGGGCTAAAAACTACTACAGCATAGAATTAAAAACTGAAGTTGCAGTTGGAAATTGCAGGGCTTTTTTGCTGTTTTAGGTGAGAGTCTGTACAAGCAATTGTTCAGGAAAGAGATACAAAAATCAAAGACAACAAGAAACGCTAACACTACATACTTGTAAATTTTAGGAATGTCACTTTTGAAACTCTTTATGATAAAGGAAATTCCAGTTATAGCATGTGCTATGGGAAGACATCAATCCAGAGTGGATGCTGAAAGTCATTTTCTAATACAGAAAAATCAACTTGGGACAGGTATACAACAGGTACTGTAAAGATCCACTTTCAACGACAAGCAAGTGAAATCCACAGCCTGAAGTAATAGGGCAGCCTGTGAGTTCTATAGACCAAATTAAGTATACAAGGAAGATAAAAAATACTTAAAAAATAGAACATGAAGAAATTTGCTTTTCCAGATGTGGAAACCTGCATTCTCACAGGCCTGATTTAAACATATTTAAACTCATCCCTAAATCATTGCATAGCCAGGATAGCACATACCCACTGTAAGTACTCAGAACTGTTCAGCCATATCCTGTTCTTCCAGTAGAGCGGAGTGGAGCAACACCTCCATTCCACGAGTATGTGGCCTTTGCACAGTTACCATTGGAGGTTTTCAGGATCGATGACTCAGTGATAACTACTTCTAACAGCTGAAAGAGCAATTCATCTGTTCTTAATGACGAGGTCATTACATATACCACGGCTACAGCATATGCCCACTGATGCTCATCACACCATTGGATACATCACTAAAAGTCTAGTCACATTACAGAGCCCAGATCTCATTGACCCTTTGCACCACCTTTCTAGTTAATACATTCTGCTCCCAATCTTTTTTATGCTGTTGGAGAAATGGCTACTGATCTACTAGAACTGCATTGAGCATCTCCATTTTCCCTTTAATTGAAAGCATTCAAGTTGATTTCTGCTTTACATGTATAAAATAGGCTTTAAAATAAATAGTACTGCTACTACATAAGAGGTACACAATAAGAAACAAGACAGTGAGACCAGCATTGTCCCCCTAATTGCCTGATGTCCACAGCAAGAAAGGATCAGCAGCGTGGGGGATAAAACCAGAGCTCTGTCCTTTCAAGACTACAATTTGACTTCAAGGTTCAAAGTCTGAAGTGCTTTTTCTCTTAATGTAGATTATATAAAAGGCTTCTTCAGATACAGCCAAGCTTCTAGCTAAATGCTTTGACTTGTAAAGAGCTCCCTACTTGAATACTGAGTGGGAGCTCTTTAATACTGAGTGATGTAAATCAGCATTTGGACTTCCCCCTCTGCCGCACTCCTCGGATGCCATTTTCTGTCACCAGAAAACGCTCCTGCTGAACTTGCCTTACTAGGGGCAAATGACTGACCTGCCCAGAAGAAATTCCTGAGGACTGTCGAGAGAGCTGAGGGCTTCTTTTGGCTCAGGGAGGAGCAGACACATTCTTTCCCCAGAACATCACTTTCTCTTCAATAAGTTATAGAGAAAAACCTGCCTGGGTGCTGAAAGAAACATAACTAACAATGTTCTCTCCAATGAGAGGACATTTTATTGCCCTCCACTTCATGCCTGAGACATAGTGGGGTTTGATGTTAACAAGGTAGAACTAACCTATTTACAGTATTGTTGCCAGGATGACAGAGGGAAGATTAAACTTATTTTCAAAATGACCGGTCCAGTTGTAATAAGGAACACAGAGCTTTCATCCCATTACATATGCAATTTGGAAATAACAAGCATGTGCCCAACACCCCCCTTTACCAAGAGGGAACTCAAGATTTCATTGCACTGAATTGTAAGGACAAGGACC
>JANHGB010017006.1:6280-36332 GCA_026283785.1 Coracopsis vasa
TCTGGGTCTATAATTTGGGCAAAACAGATTGACAGACAGCTCACCGCTTACATGAAGCGTGTTGAGGATGTCCTTGGCAAAGGCTGGGAGAACCATGTAGAAGGTCAAAAGCTAAAGCAGGATGGAGATAGCTTTCGCATGAAGCTCAACACACAGGAGATCTTTGATGACTGGGCAAGAAAAGTTCAGCAACGCAATCTTGGTGTGTCTGGTCGTATTTTCACCATTGAAAGCACTCGTGTTAGAGGTCGAAGTGGAAATGTCCTGAAACTGAAAGTCAACTTCCTCCCAGAAATAATTACACTTTCAAAAGAAGTCCGAAACCTGAAGTGGCTTGGTTTCCGTGTTCCCCTGGCAATTGTCAACAAAGCTCACCAAGCAAACCAGCTCTACCCATTTGCTATTTCTCTGATTGAAAGTGTCCGTACATATGAGCGAACATGTGAGAAAGTAGAAGAGCGTAATACTATCTCACTTCTGGTTGCTGGCTTGAAGAAAGAGGTGCAGGCTTTGATTGCAGAAGGAATTGCACTTGTGTGGGAATCGTACAAACTTGATCCATACGTACAGCGCTTAGCTGAGACTGTCTTCAGTTTCCAAGAAAAGGTTCGTTTTATTTTGCAAATTCTGCAAAATTTTTACATTGATACTTCAGCAATATGGTTAATCAGAAGTGGAATGGGATAGCTCATGTCCTGTTCTATAGCTCTTTGGTTAAGTAGCTGATAGGGTTGTAACAAGTTGGCCTGCTAAATGGCTCTTTTAGTACTACTAAAATTGGTAGACAAGTTGAATCCAAATAAAGAGAAGTGACTAACCATTACTGCACAATATTGCTGCCTCTATCTAACTGTCGAACTAAACATCCCATTTTTCCTAAACCATTTTAGGTGGATGATCTGCTCATTATTGAAGAGAAAATAGACTTGGAAGTGAGATCATTGGAAACATGCATGTATGATCACAGGACTTTCTCTGAAATCTTGAACAGGGTTCAGAAAGCTGTGGATGACTTAAATCTTCATTCATATTCAAATTTGCCAATCTGGGTCAATAAGTTGGATATAGAGGTAGGTTTGAGATAAGGAGTTAGTACATATTTAGAAAAAAAACATTTTCATTGGGTACAAATTTTTTTTATTATATTCTTCATAGTCACCCAAGGAAAATTCTGTCTCTCCATTCTCTGAAAATTTTATGTACGTTTCATATGCAGAAGGTGCAAGACTTGTTTATTTTCTGCTGTTGACTTTTGGGATCAGCTAGTTCAAGGGAAGTTTTGTCGTTTGAAGACAAAAAGTTTGATACAGTTTGACTGCCTAGAAGGTGCCAGTGAGCAGGCAGGTCACCAGCTTTTTTTCTTTTAAAAGGTGGTGAAAAATTTCTATGCTGGGAGCAGGACCCATTGCCTTTACATTATCTAGTTCTGCTGTTGAGTAAAGTTTCAGGTTTCAGCCAATTAAAGAGCAGTTAAAATTGTTAAATTCCTTTGAAGTCCATGAGGGCAGGAGAAGCTTTGAACTTTTGCTCAGTGAATATTTACCAAAACTACTAAACTTCTTTAATGACTTAGTAAAGGGTTGTTTGAGGCACCATAGTATGTGTGGTGTCGGAATATATCAATAGTGGGGATCTTTATGCAGTGAATATAGAGCTGTTTCATCCAATGTGGCTTATTTTCTTTAGATTGAAAGAATCCTGGGTGTTCGTTTGCAAGCAGGACTGAGGGCCTGGACCCAAGTTCTTCTTGGACAAGCAGATGACAAAGCAGAAGTTGACATGGATACAGATGCTCCTCAAGTGAGCCATAAGCCTGGTGGTGAACCCAAGATCAAAGTAAGTATTGTTGTTGAAGTTTTCTGCTGGATTTTTTTTTTTTTTACCTTATTGTCAGTTAACCCAAGAATTGTATCTGAGGCTTATATGAGAGACAGATATTTTTTCTGCATCTGCTTTTGGAGGAATACTTGCCTCCCCTTTAACTGCAAGTTGATTTTTCAGCAGTGTTTGCTGCTTCTTGAAGTCCAAAATTCTTGTCTATATGTAGGAGTATCTGTCAGTAAAACTTGTGTTTACTGTTTCTGCAGAACATCGTACATGAGCTAAGAATAACCAACCAAGTGATATACTTGAATCCACCAATTGAAGAGTGTAGGTACAAACTTTATCAAGAAATGTTTTTTTGGAAGACGGTAATCCTGTCACTACCAAGAATTCAGAGTCAGAGATACCAGGTAAGTATAATGAAGCTGTATATAAATCTAAGCAAGTATTTTCACTTTACAGTTAGTTGTGCTTGGTACCTTAATGTGTTGCTCTAGAAGTGAATCTGAGTGCCCTAGAAATTCACGCGTATCACACATATAATTGTGATTCTTAGGTTGGAGTGCATTATGAGCTCTCTGAGGAAGAGAAATTCTATCGTAATGCATTGACAAGGATGCCTGATGGCCCTGCGGCTCTGGAGGAGACATACTCTGCTATCATGGGAATTGTGACTGAAGTGGAGCAGTATGTCAAGGTAGGAGGCTGACACCACCTAATGCTACACTAAAATGAAAGTGGACCCTTCTCTCAGTCTTCCTGAGGGCTGGGGACACACACATCTTTTGGAATGTGCTGATGAAGTTCTGAACATTGTGAAATACCTCAACCAGGTTTGGCTGCAGTACCAGTGTCTGTGGGATATGCAGGCTGAAAACATATACAACCGTCTTGGAGAAGACCTGAATAAGTGGCAGGCCCTTTTAGTTCAGATAAGAAAAGCAAGAGGAACATTTGACAATGCAGAAACCAGAAAGGAATTTGGACCTGTTGTCATAGACTATGGCAAGGTAAGAAATTGTAGTTGATCTGTATGATAAATGGATTCAATTCCAGATTGAGTGTATAGCAGAAAATAGCAAGGCTGACAAATTACTATTATGTACTTATTCAATCATAGGTACAATCAAAGGTGAACTTGAAGTATGACTCCTGGCACAAGGAAGTGCTCAGCAAATTTGGCCAGATGCTTGGCCAGAATATGACAGAGTTTCATTCACAAATTTCTAAGGTAAGACAAGTCCAAATTCCAGTTTTTCACTTTCAAGTCAACTGTTCTAGACTTCTGAAATACTGATTTGTGCCCCAAACAGTCCCGTCAAGAACTGGAGCAGCATTCAGTGGACACTGCCAGCACATCAGATGCAGTAACTTTTATCACATACGTGCAGTCCTTGAAACGTAAAATCAAGCAGTTTGAAAAGCAAGTTGAGGTATGTTGTCTTGCTAATGATACTTTCTTCTGGAAATGTCAGGCTTAGCTCTAAAAATATGGCTTCATAATATTCAAGTTCTTAAAGAACAGACATGAGCTTCATAACCTGTGAATTCTGTACTGAGCACTTGTTAAAAATGCGTTGAGTATTTAGCCTTGCAACTTAGTTTTGTCTTTTTAACTTACAACCATTGTCTCTTCTAGCTTTATCGCAATGGTCAGCGCTTGCTTGAGAAACAAAGGTTCCAGTTTCCATCCTCTTGGCTGTACATTGACAACATTGAAGGAGAATGGGGTGCCTTTAATGACATTATGCGTAGAAAGGATTCTGCTATTCAACAACAAGTAGCGAATTTGCAGATGAAGATAGTTCAAGAGGATCGCGCAGTGGAGAGCCGAACAACTGACTTGCTAACAGACTGGGAGAAAACAAAGCCTGTAACAGTAAGTCATGATTAATACTCATTCAACAAGTGTGGTAGATTTTCTGTATTCAGTAAGAAGCAGGCAGTTTATTTATATGCTTTTTTTGCAGGTTTTCATTTTAGATGATGGTAAAAGTCTGTTTGAGGGCTCTATAATAACTTGCCAATATGTTGATGGGGGGAGGAGTGGCATAAGGAAATTTACTTTTAAAACATAGGCCTCTATTAGGTGCAAAAACCTAGGCAACTCAAGTGACTAACAAGCTTTTGCTGAAACAAGGGCTATGTCAGGGGCATGCATGTAGGGGGATTTAGAAGCAAGGTGCATTTTTTTTTTCTTTCTTCCCGAAGTGCTATTTAGGAAAGCCAAAAACTGCAGGTAAAAGTGGGATGAGACTTACTCTGCATTAGTATGTAACCTTACTGTCAGCAAACTGGAAATGGAAAAATAATGAGACAAACAAGCATTTAGTATTTACTTATTGCTTTTACCTTGGCTTCAACTTGGTTGTAGGATTTTTGGATTAATGTGTCCCGTGCAACCTTTAGGGAAACCTGCGTCCAGAAGAGGCTCTTCAAGCTCTTACCATTTACGAAGGAAAGTTCAGTAGGCTGAAGGATGATCGTGAGAAGTGTGCGAAGGCCAAGGAAGCTCTGGAACTAACAGATACAGGACTGCTCAGTGGCAGTGAAGAGCGTGTCCAGGTACAGCCTGCTCACACAATATTTTGTCCATTTGAGATAAAAACATTTCATTTCCATCTCTCTCTCCCTTAAGAGAGTGACTTGTAACCTGCGGTGTACTAGTGTCAAGACACAATCTCCACACTTCTTAGTTTCTTGCCTTAAGAGATTGTGATCTCTTCCTTGACTGTCTTATTCTAGTGAAGCTGTATGGGACCTGAGGTGCAAATATCTCATGGGTCACTTGCTATTGCATTTCTTGCCAATATGAATTGAAAAGCTATCTGAAGGTTTTTTACAAGTTCAAAGTATTCTGTTTAACGTCCCCCACACTCATGACTTTGAAGAAATTAGGAATAACTGCTGATGTTTGATACACTTTTTATTATAGGTCGCTCTTGAAGAGTTGCAGGATCTCAAAGGCGTATGGTCTGAACTCTCTAAGGTCTGGGAACAGATTGACCAAATGAAAGAACAGCCCTGGGTTTCAGTACAGCCTCGCAAGGTACTTCTGTATACATAAACAACATTACCACAAGTATATGCAATTTCGGAACTGGACCTCTTAAGATAGACAAGCTCAATTGTCACGTTCCGGATTGTTTTCAGGGATTAGGTATCTTTTTCAGTGTCTTTTTAGGTTATTTCTTCGCATGCTAAGCTAATTAAAAAAAAAATTAATTCACAGGGTTTGTCACAATCTCAGTAATTTTGATGGGGATTTATGTAATTTTGAAGTTGTGAATTATGTAGCGAAGTTTTGAATTATGTAATTCTGAAGTTGAGATTGAACTGCATTGACAGAGAATAAACTGCTGGTTTTTAAGTAGGCTGTTGGACCTTGTTATAGAAACTTCATTATATGGTTGAAAGAACAGCATCAGTTTTAGTTCAACATTCAGGAGGTAGAGAGCGGTAGAACACTAAGGCATAAACCGTCTGTGACAATATCATGTCATACTATACAAATATGTCAAATGCTAAAAGAGCTGTACTGCCAGTATCTCATTAGTAAGAGGTTTTTGTAAAAATACACTGCTTGAAACTTGTACGACTGTGTATGCAGCACTTGCAGAGAAAGATTTTATTGCTTTTATGTTACTGACAGCTTCGACAAAACTTAGATGCTCTGCTGAACCAACTGAAAAACTTCCCTGCCCGCTTGCGACAATATGCCTCCTATGAGTACGTCCAGAGACTCCTGAAGGGCTACATGAAGGTAACTTATGCTCATTTCTAAAATGCATGGGTTCAAGGGTTTTATAGTTCAAGTTCAAGGGTGTAACTTGCTTTCTTGTCTTCTGTAGATAAACATGCTAGTTATTGAACTGAAATCTGAGGCACTTAAAGATCGTCACTGGAAACAGCTGATGAAAAGGCTTCATGTCAACTGGGTTGTCTCAGAATTGACCCTTGGTCAGATCTGGGATGTCGATTTACAAAGAAATGAAGCAATCGTCAAAGATGTGCTGCTGGTGGCTCAGGGAGAGATGGCTTTGGAAGAGTTCTTGAAACAGGCTAGTATCAACTGGCATGTATGCATGCTATAGCAAATCAAAGGCTTGCTGTAGGGTGGCTGACACTTGTGTATTAAACGTAATGAATCTAAGCTGTTGATAAAAGTGCTGAGACTCCATGAGTGCTCTGTTTTGGGGAACAGATTAAAGCTATGTAAGCTTCTGATGAAACTTGCATCATTTGGGAAATGTAGTTCTTGATAGTGACTGCAGACACTCTGCCTGGTTTGTTTTATCTAAATGCATCGTATTTTCAATATTTCTATCCAAAAAACCAGGGTAAAAAAGTAAAATATGGTTAATATGTTTCTCCTTTGTAATATGTTGGAGCAGAAATTATTGATGTTATATCTTAAACATTTTTTTTTCTTCAGATAAGAGAAGTGTGGAACACTTATGAATTGGACTTGGTTAATTACCAGAACAAATGTCGTTTGATTCGTGGATGGGATGACCTTTTCAACAAAGTAAAAGAGCACATTAACAGCGTGTCTGCTATGAAGCTGTCGCCATACTACAAGGTAAAATGGAGAACAGGACTGAAGAACCTTCATTTAATTCTGCCTTCCCCTCTCATTCAGTTTATGTATTTGTCATCAGGGGCTGATTAAGCTGACAGTTAATTGCACATGCATATTCTGTAACTCTCAAGCAACTGTTTCTGTTAATAAGAAGTAGCAGTCAAACTCCTGATACTGTTAAAATGAGTTTTAACGCAGCATTTAAACTTCAGGTATTTGAGGAAGATGCCCTCAGCTGGGAAGATAAGCTCAACCGGATCATGGCACTCTTTGATGTCTGGATAGATGTCCAAAGGCGATGGGTCTACCTGGAGGGTATCTTCACTGGTAGTGCAGACATCAAGCACTTGCTCCCTGTGGAGACCCAGCGGTTCCAGAGGTAAGTTTTTAATTGCTTTGTTCTTTTCTTGCCTCCTTTGGGGCACCATGTGGACAGGCCTGCAACTTCATGACTTCAGTGTAGCACTCTCGTACTTGAAAAACTTAATTTTATACTAACTGGTCCATATGAAATACATATATATGTGTGTGTGTATACATATGAGAATACTTACATACGTGTGTGTGTATGCGTGTATATATATATATGAGAAATGAAAATACTTATCTGGTCCAGGTGGATTACAGCCCTGTTGTATACATTAAGTTCATCAAACAGATACGGGAAAAGTTGCATGTGGGCAGCTATGACAGAAAAAGGTTTGTAATAAACAGGCTGATGTCCAGTTTTTAAAAGATGATTGGAATTCAGTCAGGTTTTCTTGCTAGTTCTGGTCAGCTACTTCTAGGATTTTTTCTTGCATTGTAGCTGCAACAAACAGGTTGATTTCTTTTGCCGCAGCCTTCAGTCTCACCCTTCAAATACCATTTTCTTCCTCTGCTTTAAGTTGCCCTGGTCATCCTTATTCATTCCATACACTTCCAGTCAGATCAGAGAATCATATTTGTGCATCTCTTCAGGAAATGAAGAACAAGTAGACCTTCAGCAGTTGAATCAGTAAATTGAACATTGCAAAGAAATTAGATTATGTTGTTGTGTAGGTAGATGAAGAGCTATTTGGGGACTTTAGCCTTGTGTTCCCTAGGACTGCTGCAGCACTTAGAGAGGCAGTGGTCATTTAGAGACTAATAACTTTGGTGCTCTGCAGGCTGTGATTACTGAGTTTTCTGTAATGTACTGTGTTATTTTACTTGCAGCATCAGCACTGAATTTTTGGCACTCATGAAAAAGGTGTCCAAATCTCCGCTTGTGATGGATGTTCTTAACATCCAAGGCGTGCAGAGGTCATTAGAGAGACTGGCAGACTTGCTTGGGAAGATACAGAAGGCACTGGGAGAATACTTGGAAAGGGAGCGGTCTTCTTTTCCTCGGTATGAAGTTGACTTCAGTTGACTCTTGAAGTGATTTGATGTTTCTGTGCAGGAATTGGTGTACTGTTCTGTAAAGCCTCTGTAAATTTTTGTTTTGCGTGTATGTAAGATGTTATGACTATTTAAATCTGTGTTGTCTCAATATAGAATTTAGTTATACCTGCTTCTCAGGAAATTGAACTAAAACTTCCCTTACTTGCTTGTTGTAGGATTCAGATGTTGCTTAAGGAACCATTGCATCTGTTTTCTGTAAACCTACAGGTTTCATTTTGAACAGCCTAATTTTGGCATTTGATTGAAGGAGCAGTGTCTATACTACCACAATCTGTTATATAAGTCATTGGTTCTAACCTATCTGTAGTCCTCAACTGGATTGTCACTTTAGCATGTAATGGTGAGGAAGGTACTGAGTGGGAATCCTCCCTGCCTCATAGACCTGACCGAGTCCCAAGCTCTACTGTGGGTATTTCAGGGATGGATAGGTAAGGAAAAGATCACAGTATAGAGCATATATACACTTTTGTATGGGACAGACCACATGAACTGACAGTTAATCTTAGAACTGAAGTATAACTGCTAACAAATTTGTGGTTTGTGCACTCTTGCAGTGTTGGAGAAATAAATATCAGTTACTCCCATGTATCTGTGAAGCATAAATAAATTGATAGTTGGAGTTCTGATACAGACCTAAATTTATGTGATTTTTAGGTTTTATTTTGTTGGTGATGAAGACTTGCTTGAAATCATTGGAAACAGCAAAAATGTTGCTAAGCTGCAGAAGCACTTCAAGAAGATGTTTGCTGGTGTTTCTAGCATTATTCTCAATGAAGACAATTCTGTGGTTCTTGGGATATCCTCACGTGAAGGAGAGGAGGTATGGCTGCAGTGTTTCTTTTTAAATAAGATTCTGAAAATAAGTGAACATGGGCTGACTTAAACCTAATTCTTGCAGGTGCTGTTCAAAACACCTGTCTCCATCACAGAACATCCCAAGATCAATGAGTGGCTCACTCTTGTTGAAAAAGAAATGAGAGTGACCCTTGCTAAATTGCTTGCAGAATCTGTTACTGAAGTGGAAATCTTTGGGAAAGCAACTTCAATTGATCCAGCAGTCTACATCTCTTGGATTGACAAGTACCAGGTATCAATATGGAACACTTAAGCATACTGCAGCTTGGTTACTTCAGTGAGGAAAACTGTCTGATGAGGATTTTTGTTATACAGGCTCAGCTCGTTGTCCTGTCGGCCCAGATTGCATGGTCTGAGAATGTTGAGTCAGCCCTCAATACAGGTGGAGCTGGAGGCCACAGTCCTCTCCAGTCTGTGTTAGCTAATGTTGAGGTCACACTCAACGTCCTGGCAGACTCTGTGCTGATGGAGCAGCCACCTCTTCGCAGAAGGAAACTGGAGCATTTGGTAAGTAAAAACTTCCATTCCTCTTCTGGGTTTGTAAGTGAGGATTTTTAAAAGTTTAATGAAAAGATTGGTTAGTCTTAAGATTTATTTTCCCTCTAGGAGAAAGTTTTGTGCGATTTAAGCAGCTACATCAAGCCCTGATCCTGTAGGTGGTGGTAGTTTTTCGCTGCAGTCAGCTTAATGTGTGATGCCATATTACAGACCAGGATCACTGAATTGATTTTTAAACTAGCTCTTTCAGATATGAAAGTTACTGATTTCTTCATGAAATACCTCATGAAGTCATTTATTATTGTAATTATTATATGCTTTTCTTTATGGGTAAGAATTTGAGTGGGGAGGGAGAGAAGTTAAAATCATCTTGGGTTTAGGAGTACTTGTCTTCGTAGTTTCTGGCAAGTAAAATATATAGTTCAGTAGTGTGGTGGGTTAACAGATTGACTGTACCAGAGTGCTTTGCTTGAAAGCTATGGAAGTCCTTAACAAGAGCAATCAACAATGTTAGTTCCATTTTTGTAGCAACAGATTTTAAGGCAGACACTGTTGGTAGGTCATGATTTCTAAGTGATGGCAATTTACTGTGATAATCCAAGAAGCTGTAGGATTCCTGGCTTTGTTAGCAATGGGTTGTATTGCAGTGGTCTAAGGAGTTACTTCATTCTCCAGATCACTGAGTTGGTGCACCAGAGAGATGTTACAAGATCACTGATCAAAAGCAAGGTCCACAACTCCAAATCCTTTGAGTGGCTCAGCCAAATGCGGTTCTACTTTGACCCAAAGCAGACAGACGTGTTGCAGCAGCTCTCCATTCAGATGGCAAATGCCAAATTCAACTATGGTTTTGAGTACCTTGGTGTTCAGGATAAACTAGTACAGACTTCGCTTACTGACCGCTGTTACCTGACGATGACTCAAGCCTTGGAGGCAAGACTTGGAGGATCACCATTTGGTAAGTTTGTATTGAAGTACAATACAAATTTGAGACAAGTATATAAGCTTATTATCTCTAATACATAGCTTTAATGTAAGCATGCAGCACACTTAGAACTAAATTTTTGAAGAACAAAACAGTCTTTTGGGAGAAGTTGTAACAGGTCTAGGTTTCACTGAACCCTCTTGCCAGGGACCGTCAGAATCAGCATGCTGGTTGTGAGTACCTCAGATGATTAAATACTAAGACGTATGTGTCCCACTTCAAAAATAGGTCCTGCTGGTACTGGCAAAACAGAATCTGTTAAGGCTCTTGGACATCAGCTTGGCCGCTTTGTGTTGGTTTTCAACTGTGATGAAACATTTGACTTCCAGGTAAGCTGTTTGATACTAAAAAAATGTAATCTTTGCTAATAAGCTTTGAGAGTCTCTTCAGAACTCTGAAACAGCCAACAATGTTTATTTTCAGGATGGTAATCTATAAGTCTTAACTGAGCTGGAATCTGTGGATCATACAGATGCTCTGTATCAAAAAATGCCTAAAGCAGAAGTAGAGAAGAACATTGGTGGTGGGGGGAGGTTCTGGTTGGGTTTTTAGTTCAATAGCAGCACATGCAAGGAAAAAGAAAAGGAAGTTCAGGGTGGTGGCGTAAGACTGGCTTTAGGAAAGTAACTTAAACTGTTTGGTTTGCATAGATAGTACTGGTTTAATGGAGAACAAATGAGACTTTGAGACTGCTAAAATAGCTGAACTATTACCAAATTATCCTTTGGAACATAACTGTGGAGTGTACCTCAGCATGTGAGGTATTCTTCAAAACTAAGAAAATTTACCCAGATATTTCAAAAATAATGACATCTTCTGGCTGAGAACCACACATAATGCCTCTGTAAATTATAACACAGCAGATGTCTCAAAATAAAAACCTTGGTTGGGTGTGTATATATAGAAGACAATATGAAACATTGCCAAGGAATCACAGTACTCTGCCAGGTTGCCCATCTGTTTGGTTTTTTTTTCTGAACGGTTGTATTGATCAGACCAGGGGTCCATTTGGTCAACATTTGGCCTGTCGTGATGACTGTGGGAAGATACTTAGGGAGCAATAACATCACAGATAGTGCGTGTTACTCCTTCCTTGCCCCCAGTTCCCTTCCTGCCTCTGACAGTTTAGAGGAGCAGGAGGTCCCAAGCTGAAATGGGTTACTCTATTCATGCTGCAGTGAACCTTTCCCCAGATACTCGTTTCTGACGTTAAATCCACACCTTTTGAAATGTGTCGTAGTTCTAGTATCCTCCTTGCAATAAAGGACTGGAACTAATCATATCAGCAAACAAAACATTATGCAGTGGATTTATATTGACTGTTTTGTGAATACACTGCAATACAGTATGTACTAATAGAAAGCTGTGATCATTTTCTGCGATTCTGAAGCTGCGAACATCTGAAAGCCAGTTAGACCGATTTAATAACTCACAGCACTACAGAGATGGTAACCTACATAGAAATACAGCTCCTTCCTGCTATAGATGCATTGTATAACATGCTCTTCTCTGCTGCCTTTGCCTATGCATAAGCAAGAATGATCATGCAACTTCAGTGACTTTTGCTCTCTACGTGCAGGCAATGGGACGTATCTTTGTGGGGCTTTGCCAAGTAGGTGCATGGGGCTGCTTTGATGAGTTCAACAGACTGGAGGAGCGTATGCTCTCTGCTGTTTCCCAGCAAGTTCAGTGCATCCAGGAAGCTTTGCGAGAACATTCCAACCCCAACTATGACAAGAGTACGTAATTGTTCATTTGTAATAGTGTTATATAGCATCTCTAACGTCCTTCATGGTGTTTTGTTGCCTAGTTACATTTCTGCCAAGTACAAAGCCACTTTCAACCAAAACTTAAAAACTTGAAGTCAGCTTTCAGCTGATAGAAATCTATATTTCAGTTGCAGTACTAGTGGACCTACTGTCCATTACTGTAGGAAACTGAAATAGAATAAAGTATTGATTTCTGTTTTCCGGGTGATTGATTGCCGACTCAGGTGTAACTAAATGCACTCTCTTTTCAGCTGCAACACCGATTACTTGTGAGCTACTGAACAAACAAGTCAAAGTGAGCCCTGACATGGCTATCTTCATCACCATGAATCCTGGATATGCTGGTAGATCAAATCTGCCTGACAATTTGAAGAAGTTGTTCCGTAGCTTGGCAATGACAAAACCAGACCGGCAGTTGATTGCCCAGGTCATGCTGTACTCCCAGGGTTTCCGTACAGCTGAAGTGCTTGCCAACAAGATAGTACCATTCTTCAAGTAAGTAACAAGTTTGGCTCCAGTCAGTAAAAGTAGAGTTATTGTTCAAAGCTATAATGTTCTTTGTATCTCACTAAGCACATTGTGCAGCAGTGTCATTTCAAGAAAGCAGTGACATTTACTGAGTCTTGTGTTTGTCTCTATTCAGATTCAAACCGTATTTTGTCTCTCTTGCTTCTTAGGCTTTGTGATGAGCAGCTGTCCTCTCAAAGTCACTATGATTTTGGCTTGAGAGCATTGAAGAGTGTGCTGGTTAGTGCAGGTAATGTGAAGAGAGAGAGGATTCAGAGGATAAAGAGGGAGAAAGAAGAGCGTGGTGAAGTTGTTGACGAAGGAGAAATCGCTGAGAACTTACCAGAACAAGAGGTAATGTGTGTGATAAAGTACTGGATGCACGCTAAACAAAGAAGTAACTTTACAGTGTTTAGTGTTAAGCCATGCAAGTGGAGTAATGTTAGTTACAGAAAGTGGTAATTTGGTAACTTAGAAGCACCTAGTTAAACATGTCTTAGGAGTCCCTGAGTCATAGACTTGTTCATAAGGCTTATTGCTGCTCGGTTCCTCAGCAGTTAATACCAAAAGCATAGTGAAGGGACAGGCGTTAGAAACTACAGTTCTATAAACTGAAAATCAATAGGAATTCATTGTATAGTTTCAAAGTTGAAACCCCATAAATGGCTGTTTTTACTAAGACCACCTTGGTCTAGTGTTTCATCAATGAAGCATTTAGTTGAAGTATTCCTTGTCAAACACATTAGGTAAAGCAAACTTAACAAAAATCTTAACCTAAACATGACTTTCTCTACAGATCCTGATCCAAAGTGTATGTGAAACTATGGTACCAAAACTGGTTGCAGAAGACATTCCATTGCTGTTCAGTCTCCTTTCTGATGTGTTCCCTGGAGTACAGTATCATCGTGGGGAGATGACAGCCTTGCGAGAGGAGCTTAAGAAAGTGTGTCAGGAAATGTACCTTACCTATGGTGATGGAGAGGAAGTTGGTGGCATGTGGGTTGAAAAGGTAAAACATGAAACTGAAAATGTGGAATTGACTGTTAATGTATAAGACTAAACTTCCTGTTTTATTATGAAAGTTGGAAAGCTTTTTCCTTTCTCTTGTCTGAAGTGAGCAACACATTGAAGCTTAGATTGATTACTGAAGTTAAGACTTAATTGCTGCGTCATTTCTTGTGTCACAGGTTCTTCAGCTGTATCAGATTACACAAATAAATCATGGATTGATGATGGTTGGTCCTTCCGGAAGTGGAAAGAGCATGGCTTGGAGAGTACTTCTGAAAGCCCTTGAACGGCTGGAGGGTGTGGAAGGTGTTGCTCATATTATAGATCCAAAAGCAATCAGCAAAGATCACCTGTATGGTACTTTGGATCCGAACACCAGAGAATGGACAGATGGCTTGTTTACACATGTCCTGAGAAAGTGAGTCTTTAATAGCACAAATGAAAAATGGCTAGTACATTTGTGCCATGAATAAGTTGGCTTTATTCTTTGTTCTCTACTGCAATAACTATTTCCTTTAATGTAGAATCATAGACAATGTGAGAGGTGAACTACAAAAACGTCAGTGGATCATCTTTGATGGTGATGTAGACCCTGAGTGGGTTGAAAACTTGAACTCTGTTTTGGATGACAACAAGCTACTGACTCTGCCAAATGGAGAACGTCTCAGCCTTCCACCGAATGTAATGTGCCTTTTTTTACATGATGCTTATGTGCTGTCCTATAAACTTGTTGCTTTTATCTTAATTCGTACTAGTGCTATCCCTCTTTCTCATTACAAGCCAGAGTAGTACTGAACTTGGGTAGTAGTTTGCCAGAGTTAGGATCTTTTGTGGAAACAAATATTTCACATTATAGTCACTCTGACCTTGTAAGACAAACTCTGTGGGTTATATAAAAAGCTAGTGTAACAGTCAATAATGATGAACTTACGTTAGGATATTTTAATGCTGCTGTTGAGGCTAAACACAAATCAACTTATTTTAAAAGGTTTCTGTTTGGGCGGAGGGAGAAAGGTTTGGGTTTGTTTTGCTGTTTTTGTTGTTTGGTTTTACTTCAAACTGTTGTTCTGAATCTCTGCTCTTCAGGTGCGTATCATGTTTGAAGTACAGGATCTGAAATATGCCACTTTGGCTACTGTGTCAAGGTGTGGCATGGTCTGGTTCAGTGAGGATGTTCTCAGTACAGACATGATATTCAATAACTTCCTGGCCAGACTAAGAAGCATTCCTCTGGATGAAGGTGAGGAGGAAGCTCAGCGAAGGCGAAAGGGCAAAGAAGATGAAGGAGAAGAAGCAGCATCCCCAATGTTGCAGGTATAAATTAGATTACATTTTGGGATAAGGTAGTAAGAATGCTTGTATTACAAGTAGTAGTACAGTATACTTAGAATTTATGACAGCCTATCATAGAAAAGCTGACTTCCTCTAATGTACTTTTTTTCTTTTTAAAGAATATTAAAATACGAAGTATTTCAAACTTTAAACAAAATTATTTCCTGCTGCCTAGTAATCAAATGAGAAGCAAGTGCTTTGAGCAATGTTTGTCTCCCTCAACAGATTCAGAGAGATGCTGCAACAATAATGCAGCCATATTTCACATCTAATGGCCTGGTAACTAAAGCACTTGAACATGCTTTCAAGTTGGAGCATATTATGGATCTTACCCGCTTGCGCTGTCTTGGTTCTCTGTTCTCCATGTTGCATCAAGCTTGCCGCAACGTAGCCCAGTACAATGCCAATCATCCAGACTTTCCAATGCAGATAGATCAACTAGAGCGCTACATCCAGGTAAATATAATATGCTGCTAAGTGACTGCTGTGTTTGATGTGTTACTATAGCAGTTGGATTTTATTGATTGTTCGTTAGGGTTTGTTCCATTGCTGTTAAACCAGTAGCTGCTTTTACTGCTTCTTTGCAGAGGTACCTGGTCTATGCAATACTGTGGTCTCTTTCTGGAGACAGTCGCTTGAAAATGAGGACAGAACTGGGAGAATACATTAGGAGAATCACCACTGTGCCACTGCCGACTGCACCCAACATACCTATAATTGACTATGAGGTAAACCTTCCTTATGATAAAAATGTTGCTCTTTTGTGTTCTTGGGAGCTTGCTTCAGATTTTGGTGATGAAACTGGAAACAAAACACTAGACTATCTTAAATTTTACAGTGTCACAGTTCAGCTGTCAAGCTGCCTATTTAAATAAACACATCAAATTTGATGCCACAAACTATTCTGTGGTTTAAAAAAACTTAAGATTGAGCTATATTCCTGTTGTAAATTGTCTGATCGTGGTTTTTGTGCTGCTAGGTGTCCATTACAGGTGAATGGGTGCCATGGCAATCCAAGGTTCCTCAAATTGAAGTTGAAACACACAAAGTTGCAGCTCCTGATGTTGTAGTACCAACCCTAGATACAGTTCGTCATGAAGCGTTGCTGTATACCTGGCTGGCAGAACACAAACCTCTGGTCCTGTGTGGCCCACCAGGTTCTGGAAAGACCATGACCCTCTTCAGTGCTCTGAGAGCTCTGCCTGACATGGAGGTATGAGTGTGTATGAATACATGTGAATTACAGAGTAGTAGCAAGTCTCTAATCTCCTTAAAGATTAAAGCAGTCTTGATTTAGCAGGAAAACAATTTGCTAACCAGAATTCAGTGATACCTACACCTCAATCAGTCACTTGTATGCATAACAAAAACCAAAAATTCTATTGAGCAAAATCTTAATTTATGTCTCAAAATCCTTAACCTAAAAACTGCGTCCTTTGCTACTTCAGTAATACAGGAGCATTCCTTCACTTAGTGTTTAAAAACCTGTGGTAATGTTTAAGAATAGTTCTCATCCTTCGGTGTATTTAGATGGAGTAACAGTTACATAAAACTATAATATTCTAAGTACAAGGTTGGGCAGGAGATGTTGCTGCATGGTAAATGGAGAACATACAGTAAGAAGCCAACAGTATACAGTCATAATACAGGCTTACCTGAAATATAGATAGTATATGTACTTTCACCATAGATAGCCAAGTATACCTGTTTTCAGGGCTCTTGATACACTGTTTTTTAAGCCTTAGTGTATTCTAACTATTTCTTTTCAATATTCTCTTTTTAAGGTGGTTGGACTCAACTTTTCTAGTGCTACAACTCCAGAACTGCTCTTGAAAACTTTCGATCACTACTGTGAGTACAGGCGTACACCTAATGGAGTGGTGCTGGCTCCTGTGCAGTTAGGAAAGTGGCTGGTGCTGTTCTGTGATGAAATCAACTTGCCAGATATGGATAAGTATGGCACACAAAGAGTCATATCCTTCATTAGACAGGTTTGGGTTTTTTTGTAATCAACTGTACCACAAGAGTTATTTTCAAGGAAATACAGCATTCCACTGATCTTATTTTACTTCTGTTTTTTCCAGATGGTGGAACATGGGGGGTTCTATCGTACATCAGACCAGACGTGGGTGAAACTGGAGAGAATTCAGTTTGTTGGTGCATGTAATCCACCCACAGATCCTGGAAGAAAACCTCTCTCACATAGGTAATGTGTCTAGTAAACTCCATATAGCAACAGAATAGGGGTCAAAATTGAAGCATTGACTATGTAATCTGTTCTTAGTACAGTTGTTTAATGCCAGCTGTGCCAAAATTGTTCCTTACTTGTGAACTGCCTGCTGGTTGGTTCATTATGACAGCCAGCCAGTGGACTCACTGCTACACTCCTTGAATGATCTGTCTGAAGTGCTGTGGATACTTCAGAATGCTTTGTGGTCTGAGTCACGAAGGAGCAATCAAACCAACTGCTTTTACTGCTAATAATTTTGAATCAAGATGTTAATTTAGTTTCAGCAAAACATAATGAAAATAATGCAAACTGTAATTTGACTTTCTGGACTATGTAATCTGCTGATCTTCAGATTTTTACGACATGTTCCTGTGGTTTATGTGGACTATCCTGGACCAGCTTCACTCACTCAGATATATGGAACATTTAATCGTGCAATGCTAAGGCTGATCCCATCACTTCGCACATATGCAGAACCTCTTACTGCTGCTATGGTAGAATTCTACACAATGTCTCAGGTAAATTGTTAAATACAACCCCAATCCTCTAGTATTAGAAATCTTCCTTCATTTAACATGCATTGTTTGCCTTTCATATCGATAATACGTGTACAGAAACTTGACTAACAGAGTTCTCGTGAAAGCTACTGGATGATGCTTACAAAATAATACCTTGCATTGCCAAGGCCTGTAAAAAATACGATGCGAATTTAAGATGAACTAACCAATGAAGTTTAAATTTTTAGGAGAGATTCACTCAAGACACACAGCCACACTACATCTATTCACCTCGTGAAATGACTCGATGGGTGAGAGGCATATTCGAAGCATTAAGACCACTGGAAACCTTACCAGTTGAAGGCCTGATCAGGATTTGGGCCCATGAAGCCTTACGTCTCTTCCAGGACAGGTAAATAAACATGAGATGGGGAACCAAAAAAAAAAAAAAAATTAATTTTCCCAAACTAAAGTGTGCTTCTAAGTACCACTAATACAATAGAGAGTATTTCCCTTCACTCTTACTTTACACTCTAAGGAGTAGTATCTGCGCAAAGCAGAAACATACTTCGGTCATAGCACTGCCCTTTGATGTGATTATATCCTCCCATTACAGAGGATTTGTAGTCACTGACTTGTTTCTTTATTCAGACTTGTAGAAGATGAGGAGAGACGCTGGACTGATGAGAACATTGATATGGTTGCTCTGAAGCACTTCCCCAATATTGACAAAGAAAAAGCTATGAGCAGACCTATCTTATACAGTAACTGGCTGTCAAAGGTAAGTAAAAATTAAAAAAAAAAACAACATAGTTTGGGAGCAACTGAGTGATGCAGCTCTTACAAGCTATCTGCATGTATATTAACATGATAATCGGTGCCCTTCATTTTGTTAAGCTGATCTCCGAGAAGCTGTTACTATGATTATCTCAAGTGCTATTGTAAGATCTACCACAGTACATACAAGTAGTATTTTAGATAGTATTTCTCAAGAGCAGTAAAACACTTACAGAAAGTTGATAACAGTTACTGCTTTTGGAATCTCTTGGATAAGGCAGTGACCTTTGGATAATGCTGATGTTGTGTTCTTTATGATGGACTGTTTCTTGCAATCTGAAGTCATACAGCTGTGCAATCTGTAGAAGTCTTCCAGGGTCAAGGCAAAAGTTCATCTAGCCTGCTGCCAATAGCAAGTGGCTAGGAAAGGCTGTTTAAAATAAAGTGAGGAAGTAAGGGAGGGGAGTAAGTCTGTCATGCTACTTCCCAAGTCTCTTTGGTGACTGGCAGCACAGATTCAAGCTATGATAGGTTCAGTAGATAATCAAACCCTGTGCTGCTATCTTTGGCAGTTTAGGCTGTGGGCATGTTCCTAAGCAAGTTAAATGAGTACAGCTTTTGTAAAGCATTGTTACTTAAGTAAGTATTTGAATAGTTCTGCTTTCATCTACTCATAAATTGATCCCTATGTAATCTTAAATTCCATACTGTATTGGCTGATTCTTTCAGGATTATATTCCAGTGGATCAAGAAGAATTAAGAGACTATGTGAAAGCTAGGCTTAAGGTCTTCTATGAAGAAGAACTTGATGTACCACTTGTTCTGTTCAATGAAGTCTTGGATCATGTGTTAAGAATTGACCGGTAAGTTGAGACTTCAGTTGCTGATTGTGTAAATAGTATTTAGAGACTTTTTCTAAAACAAAAGGATCATGCTCCATTCTTATTTCCTCTGTAGTCAGGCTACTCTGAGAATGGAGCATGATCCTGTTGTTGTCCATAGACAATATACTCCTGGCTTCCAGATAGCAGGATCCTATCTGGAAAGGTGTGTCAGTTTTGGTACTAACTTGGAAGTTTAGCTGTTCAAGGAAAAGCATCAGTAAGTGGATAACGCTTGCCAAACGTACTTCATTATGTTCTTTTTCAGAATCTTCCGTCAGCCACAGGGCCACTTGCTGCTTATTGGAGTCAGTGGAGCAGGAAAAACAACCCTTTCAAGATTTGTTGCCTGGATGAATGGTTTGAGTGTCTACCAAATTAAGGTTGGCATGCTAATTTAACTTTAAAAACCCTGTTAGTCAAAGCTCACACTTCGTAAATACTGACCCCTAAAAATATGCATTAAAATCTAAAGCAAAATATTAATAATCAGTGTTAAATCTTACTAGGTTCACAGAAAATATACAGGTGAAGATTTTGATGAAGACCTTAGGACAGTATTGAGACGTTCAGGCTGCAAAAATGAAAAAATAGCTTTCATAATGGATGAATCAAATGTTTTGGATTCTGGATTCCTGGAGAGAATGAACACTCTCCTAGCCAACGGAGAGGTAAGAAGATTTTTAAGTAAATATTTAAAGCGCCTTTTCACAACTGTAAGCTACAGCAAAACTGTGTTTTGAATTAGGTTCCTGGTCTCTTTGAAGGAGATGAATATGCCACCCTTATGACTCAGTGTAAAGAAGGAGCACAGAAAGAAGGTTTAATGTTAGATTCACATGAGGAACTCTACAAATGGTTCACCAGCCAAGTTATTCGCAATCTCCATGTTGTGTTCACTATGAATCCATCTTCTGAGGGCCTGAAGGACAGGGCAGCTACCTCTCCTGCGCTCTTCAACAGGTAATTGCTGTATATTCCAGCATGTATTTCAAGTACTGTTAAAATAGTACTTAGGAGGAAAGTCTTCACAGATGCTTTGTATTTCAGGTGTGTCTTGAACTGGTTTGGAGACTGGTCAACTGAGGCACTATACCAAGTGGGCAAAGAGTTCACAAGCAAAATGGATCTTGAGAAACCAAATTATATTGTGCCTGATTACATGCCAGTTGTATACGATAAGCTACCCCAACCACCAACGCACAGGGAAGCTATTGTTAATAGTTGTGTGTTTGTTCATCAGACTCTTCATCAGGTATGCTATTATTACACTGCTTAACTTCTATTGATCTTTAGGCCACAGCATCATGTACCAGTTTCCTAAAAAGTACGATCTTTGGCATCCAAATAGATTTAAAAACAATGCATAATCAACAACCTTTTCTTGCCTAAAGGCTAATGCTCGTCTGGCAAAACGGGGAGGCAGAACCATGGCAATCACGCCACGCCACTATTTAGATTTCATCAACCATTATGCCAACTTGTTCAATGAGAAACGAAGTGAATTGGAGGAACAGCAAATGCATTTGAATGTTGGTCTTAGAAAAATCAAGGAAACAGTTGATCAGGTACATATCTTTAAAACTTTGCCCTCTATAAGGCTGGAGTGATTAAATAGATCTCTGTGCTTAAATGGATTTTCTCTCCCATCTTACAACCTCTCTCAGGTGGAAGAATTGCGGCGTGACCTAAGAATAAAGAGTCAGGAACTGGAAGTGAAGAATGCAGCAGCCAATGACAAGTTGAAAAAGATGGTGAAAGATCAGCAGGAAGCTGAGAAGAAAAAGGTAAAAATATTTGTGTTTTTATCTGTGCATTTGTAAATATTTTTATTTACAAAACAGAGTCTGCAGAGCAAGTACTGGAAGAAACTTTACTGCTGAAACCAGGCCAATTTCAACTTCTAAAAAGCAGTAATTTCCTTCTAGGTCATGAGCCAGGAGATTCAAGAACAGCTGCACAAGCAGCAGGAGGTCATTGCAGACAAGCAGATGAGTGTGAAAGAGGATCTTGACAAGGTGGAGCCTGCTGTCATTGAAGCTCAGAATGGTATGTTATCAACTGAGATCACCCTGCGGGCTTGGATCTAAAACTGCAATCCATGGAAATGTGTTTTGTTGTGGTCTGACTTGGTCCTGTCCAACAGAAGTGTAGGCTCTGTTCAGCATGTAGCTGAACAGTGTTGAAAAAATTCCTAGTCTTTGAGCTGTTTGTAGTACTGGTATGATACCTGATACTCCTTTTATGGCCTGTGGCTTTCTTTCTAGCAGACCAACACTAGTTAGTTATTCAGTCTGTGTATTCATTAAAAAAGCTCGTAATCAGAAAGGCCATTGATGCCTCATTGCTGCACAGACAGCATAAAATCAAGCTGTCCATTTGTTAAACTGGATGGAGGAATCACTGATTTAAGTGAATCATTTTTAGGCAGCAGAATAAGTTGCCTAAAAATGATTCACTTATTGTGGCCAGTTGGAAGTTGACATTCACAGAAGTTTATCTTGTGATATAGTAGTTTGAATGTTATCCACTAGTATCTGCTTCTCTAATAATCTCAACTTCCCTTTGAGAATCTTGAAGTGCTTTTACAAATCCAGGTTACTTCAGCGGACTTAGCTAACTGTTCATTTTCTTCCTAATCAATGTTCATCATCTTTCTGGCACTGGTTAGCTGTGAAGTCGATAAAGAAACAGCACCTGGTAGAGGTCCGTTCTATGGCTAATCCACCTGCAGCTGTCAAGTTAGCACTGGAGTCCATCTGCCTGCTACTAGGTGAAAGTACAACTGACTGGAAACAAATACGTTCCATCATCATGAGAGAGAACTTCATTCCAACCATTGTTAATTTTTCTGCTGAGGAAATCAGGTAAAGTGTAACCGTGAGCTGTTTATGTGAACAATCTATTTACAAAGATACGGAAGATCATAACTGGACTTCTCTCTGTGCAGTTGCTTTGGTAGCACTTCAGTTCTTTTGAGACCAGTTTATTCTTGCATGTAGTGAATGTGTAAGTAGTACAGGAAAAAGACTACTGAAGCAAAGGTATCTTATGCAGACTGGGACAAAACAGCTGCTGCTGAGTAACCTCAAGGCATGGTTGCAAAGCAGCGTGTTGCTGTTCAAAGCTACATCATTAGTTGAAGGTAGTTTTGCAGCAATTACAGACCAAGTGGCTGAAGCTTTATCCAGGCTGACCCACCTGGCTCTGAATCTGAGTAGAAGGTCAGACTAGACTATAGAGACACTGAATTCCCTTCCAACTCCAAATTTTTCTGAGCAGAGTTTAGCAATTTATGAGTGACTAATCTTAAAATCCTGTTAAATGCTTTTCAACCCTTGTAAACTGTAATTGCTAAAACAGCATCTTCAACTAGTTAAAACATCCCAACTACCAGTCAGTTAAACTGCTAGGAAATGTTCATGTCAGCTGTGGAAGGCAGGCCAGATAAAGGAGTACTGAACACATGTGCTGATATACAGTGTACTCATGCTATATCTAAAAACATTTCCCTTGCAGTGATGCCATCCGGGAGAAGATGAAGAAAAACTATCTGTCGAATCCAAGTTACAACTATGAAATTGTAAACAGAGCATCACTGGCCTGTGGACCTATGGTGAAGTGGGCAATTGCACAGGTAAAGTCAGTAATCTGGGGAAGCAAACATGAAAAGAGTGACCCTGAAGGTGTGTAACAGTGTCTAAAGGCTCTGAATTTGCCTCTATTCAACTAAATATTGCAAACTGGTTTGCTTCAGAAAAATCGGTTGATTATTCAGATGAATGCTTATGGGCTCTCTAGTACTGTGCCAGAGCTAATGGCCAGTTGTGATAAAGATTTTGCATGAGAAACTTCAGGTTTACAGTAAACAAGATCTTTTCTGTATGTAGTATCATTCTGCAAGACAGTAAAGTTCACAACTGGAAAATGCAATGCATCCTCTTAATAGAGACTGCATAAGTTTTGTCTTGCCTCAAAGTGAGCATCACTCAAAGGTAGTTCTGTCAAGGTCTTTCAGGCAGACTTAAATAATACTAGACTAGCTAAAGGAATAGGCTTTTGGAAAGATGTCCCCAGGCTGAGATACTGAAAAATGGTTTTAGTTGCCTATTGGTGGTCAATACAACAGAATGCTTGGCTTGTTAAAGCTGTGCCTGCTGTGAATGGCATGATGTGGAGAAACTGTTTAGCTTCAGTGTTGCAAATAGGCCCTATCCTAACTGGTTTTGGCTTAGCTATACTCAGGTCCTTACTAGGAAAGTCAGATTAGCACGGTAGTGGCTGACATGGACACGCAGTCGAGTATTTATGCAGAACAGTGCTGTACACTAGTTCATGTGGTCTCAACCTTTCAGATTGCTTCCTGTATATCTACAGAGCAGTAAAAAGATCTTGCAGAAAGCAATTACTTGGGTGTCTATGCTTGGTTTAAACAAAAGTCTTAGGTACTGAAAAATATTTCCAAGTTTCTGTTAAGTAGCTATTCATTCTTGTACTGGTCGCAAGTACCTAAGCTTGAAAAGATGCAGTCGATAACATATACCTGAATGTTGTGGTTCTTACTAACACCGGTTTAAAAGTATAAGGGGCCTGTTTACTATTTACAGCTGAACTATGCTGATATGTTGAAAAGAGTGGAACCTCTACGCAATGAACTGCAGAAGCTGGAGGATGATGCCAAAGACAACCAACAGAAAGCAAATGAAGTAGAGCAGATGATTCGTGATCTTGAGGCCAGTATTGCTCGTTACAAAGAAGAATACGCAGTGCTGATTTCGGAGGCTCAGGCTATCAAAGCAGATTTGGCTGCTGTAGAAGCAAAAGTAAGACTTCTATATAATAATTTTCCATACTTTAATCTTTGACAGTAGGAAATTGAACCATTCTTCGTACTTGTGACCAGATTGATTGCTTCCCCTGTGCAGTGCATTTGAGCTGTTTCATCTCTGGATATCACAAAGCTTCTTAAAACTACTGAAACCTGTGGCTTGAGTTGGCAATACCAACTCACGTTGCTGGTTGATTAACAAGTCAGTTCACATAAGGCTTAAACTAAGTAGAAAGCCTTTGGAAAAAGGCATGGATGTAAGGTAATTGTAATGTCTTAACTGTGCTTCTTCTGGGAGGGCGGAAGGGGAGGAATTTCTCTGTGTATTTGATCTAATCATTAGCAAGTAGACACTACTATGCTAATACTTAGCACTTTTAAGTTGAAGATAACAGTTAAAAACAACATAATAAATAAACACTGAAGTGTAGAAGCACTAATTTCATTCTGAGCTTTAAATCTAACTCGGTCCTTGAGTTAGTATTCAGATGTCCTGAAAGACTACTGTGACAATTTGTCATCTGAAGGCTCTACTTAACCACTTATTTCTAGGTAAACCGCAGCACAGCTCTTCTGAAGAGTCTTTCTGCTGAACGTGAAAGATGGGAGAAGACAAGTGAAACTTTCAAGAACCAGATGTCCACTATTGCTGGAGACTGCTTGCTTTCAGGAGCTTTTATTGCGTATGCTGGCTACTTTGATCAGCAGATGCGTCAGAATCTGTTCACTACGTGGTCTCACCATTTGCAGCAGGCAAATATTCAGGTAAAGATGCAGTTATAAGTTAACCGTGTATACATTTACTGCAGTAGTAAATGATAAACAGTAAAGAAGGTTTAAGATTGGTAAGTAAAGAATGGAGCTGTTGGAAAATAATACCTTGTAGAACTGCATTTACTTAAAATGTCCTCACCAGCTAGTTGGAGAATTTCTAGTCAAGTACTAACTGGATGTACTTCTTGTAGTTCCGTACAGACATTGCAAGGACAGAGTACCTTTCCAATGCAGATGAGCGGCTTCGCTGGCAAGCAAGTTCTCTACCTGCAGATGACCTGTGCACTGAGAATGCCATCATGCTCAAGCGGTTTAATAGGTATTTCATTCTAAGATGTAAAACTCTAAACCAACATTCTCACAGGAGCTTTGCACCTATCTAAGAACCACAGTAACTCTCTCAAAGTAGTTTCAGCAATTTCACTGTTGTGAGAACTTAATAATGTTTGTAAAAGATTCTCAGCTGTGTGTAAACATAAAAACTCATTCATCTTTCCTTCCCTTTTTTGTTATGCATAGCTGTTAAAATCAGTTGGCCTGAACTGAAGCTATTTTGTTGCCCAAATACAGACTTACCTTTCAGAACGCTGAACTGAAATAAGTCACTGAACCTGGCCAGCTTATTCCTTCAATATACAGGCTTTTAGAGTTGAGACTTAATGCAACCTAAATTCATAAAACTGCTTAGAGGCTGTCTGCAGTCAAAACCCAAATAATGACAATGTTTTATTACCAACTTAGGTATCCATTGATCATCGATCCCTCTGGGCAAGCTACAGAGTTTATCATGAATGAATATAAAGACCGTAAGATAACTCGTACTAGTTTCTTGGATGATGCTTTCAGGAAGAACTTGGAAAGTGCCTTGAGATTTGGTAACCCACTTCTGGTCCAGGTTAGTTGCACGGTGGTGTAGAAACTATTAAAAATTCTGCCATGTAGTAGAAAACTTATGATTGTTCTGTTACTGAGGTGCAAACAACTTTATTTTCAAGCCATGATTTAACAAGTAAGCTAGTACTTGGTCATATATGAGGTGTTACTCCTTAGAAAAATATGGTGAGATACACAATCAGAGGAAGGCATTTTTTTCGCACCATTTCAAGATCAAATGCTTTTATTTTGAAATGATCTTTCTTTACTTCCATTTTACAAAACGACTTGCAACCTGTCTGTCTGTCCTTTGTTTCTGTTTGCTATCTTTAGTCATAGATAATACAGCTAATTATCTAGAACTATATCTACTCTGAGTAGCAGGAAGAAGTTTCAGTAATACAGGGAAATGGGCAATGGCAGGAATAGTGACTTTGACTCCAGATGGATATATTTTTTTGTTTTGTAGTATAGAAGTGGGGAAGAAAAAGGATTAGCTTGCAGATGGGATCAGTAACTGTTGCCTGTGCTGCTTAGAAAAGGGCTTGCTATGAATTAGAGCTAACACAATTATGACCATTAATAATACCACCCTTCCAAGATTTTGTGTTGTAGTAGCCTAAACTGTGTGCTTGTGTAGCTCAGCTACAAATATAAACTAGAAATACCTTTGAATGTGATCCGTATTCCAAACCAACTGCCACCAAAGCTTTATGCCCTAGTTGGACCAGGTTTTTTAGCTTGAGACACTTGCAAGCAACAGAATCTTTTAACAAATCTCTACTTCTAGGATGTGGAGAGCTATGATCCAGTTCTGAATCCTGTTCTGAATCGTGAAGTCCGGAGAACTGGAGGCAGAGTTCTGATTACTCTTGGAGACCAAGATATTGATTTGTCACCATCCTTCGTTATCTTCCTCTCCACCAGAGATCCAACAGTAAGTAAAACAAAAGGCTGTCCTACTTACAGAAATGGTATGTCAGAGAACTGAGAGAGTTTTTTGTGTTTCCTGTGACAGGTTGAATTCCCACCAGACCTCTGCTCTCGTGTTACATTTGTGAACTTCACAGTTACTCGTAGCAGCTTACAGAGCCAGTGTCTGAATGAAGTCCTGAAAGCTGAAAGACCAGACGTTGATGAAAAACGCTCTGACCTCCTCAAGCTTCAGGGTATGCTTACCAAAATTAAAGTAACTTCCTCCTGTTCTAAAACAGTACAGTGATTTTATGTAGCTGTAGAAATACACAGTGAAATATATTTATAGCTGATACTCTCACTTTTTTAGGATGTCCAGTCACAAAGTACACAGAATTCATGTAATTCTTAGGAACTAATACATTTCTACAATGCGTAATCTAATTTTTCTTCTAATTAAGGTGAATTTCAGCTGCGCTTGCGTCAGTTAGAAAAATCCCTGCTACAGGCACTTAATGAAGTGAAGGGACGTATCCTAGATGATGACACCATCATTACTACTCTTGAGAACCTGAAGAAGGAAGCAGCAGAGGTCACCAGAAAAGTAGAAGAGACAGATATTGTCATGCAAGAAGTGGAGACTGTTTCTCAGCAGTACTTGCCTCTTTCTACAGCATGCAGTAGTATCTACTTTACTATGGAGTCACTGAAACAGGTAGGGTGAGTTGTTCTTCCTGTCAGAAGCTTCATGGGTTTACAGTTCAAAGCTAAATAGACACTGTCTAATTCCAGCCCTAGCTGCCATATTGCAATTTAGTAGACACAAACCATTGACTGTCAAACAGCAGGATTCTAGGGAGAAAAAACAAACTCTTTTGCCTTTCAGATACATTTCCTGTACCAATACTCTCTCCAGTTTTTCTTGGACATCTATCACAATGTCTTGTATGAGAACCCAAATCTGAAGGGAATTACAGAGAATACTCAGCGTCTCTCAATCATCACAAAGGATCTCTTTCAGGTTCAGTTTTTTAATTACTAAACGTAATTCTCTATTTTTGAAGGGTCAGAGTTCAAGGCCTCTTACATTGCTGTCTTCACTGTTCTATTGGTAGGTGGCTTTCAATAGAGTGGCACGTGGTATGCTGCATCAAGATCATATAACATTTGCTATGTTGTTGGCCCGGATTAAACTGAAGGGCACTATTGGGTAAACATTTGTTTTCTCTCTTCACTTTAGTTACAAGAGTGAGAGTTGTCTTGAATGCACCTAGCTCAACTCTTCTTTTTCCTTACCGTTAGGGAACCTACATATGATGCAGAATTCCAGCACTTCTTGAGAGGGAAGGAGATTGTACTAAACTCTGCATCTCTCCCAAAAATCAATGGTTTGACTGTAGAGCAAACAGAAGCAATGATGAGATTGAGCTGCCTTCCGGCATTTAAGGACCTTGTTTCAAAAGTTCAAGCTGATGAGGTAAGTGTCAGCTATGGTTTGTTGCTGCACTAAACTGTGCTTAAGCATTTTCAGTGTCTGCTTTAAGAGCTTCATGCTTACAAGTAAGTAATCCTAGTATGAGAAGGGAAGCCTTACAGATTAACTAGTTGTAGTTGTTGTGGAAATGAATGCCCCTACTTCATTTGTAATCCAGCTATGAAACTTGACTTGTAAATACCAGTATTATGCATCACTTGGGCTTGGAAGGAGCTTCACCATTCACCTAACTTTGAGGTCAGCTTTGGTTCCTATGATAGCAGGAAGTGTGGTACTGCGTCTCTTTTGCTGTATCACTAATGTGATAATGATGCAGTAGACGAGAGCAGCCCTAGCCATACATAGTATCATTATGGTGGGCTCTTGGACATGACTATTTGAAATAAATTTGGATAGTGCTCTGCTTCTGGACACTTTGCTCCTTGTCATGATGTGTTATAAAAACGCATCTGTGTCCCGACTGTGAAACTGTATGTTACAAAGTATGTCCTTATCTGAAACAGTACCTGTTTGGCTGCCTAGTTTTTATATTAAAAGTTGAATTCTACTTTTGAATTAGACATTGCTACCTCTAATTTTCCTCAAATTCTTCAGCCTTCAGGTGTAAAAGAACATATAGCTTGGTCAGGGACTTGGTAGAGATCTGTAGACCCGGAGGGGGCGTTGGGGGCAATGCAGAATTAAGGGAGATCATTGAACTGATTGGACATGTCTAAAGAAAGTGTAATAGACAAAGCATAATTTAAGTTTTATGTGTGTTTTTTTCTAAAAAAAAACAGCAACAACATTTTGTTTCAAGCACATTGAAGCAAGATGAGTCCAGAACTTAATAAATATGCTGGTCAAATTGCAGTCTTGCTCAGGGAAACATTGAAACCATTTATATATGAAACACTCAAGCCATACACATTCGTGGGTCATAGTGGTAGGGGACTCTACTTTGAAAGGCACAGAGGCACCCATCTGTCGGCCTGACCCGCTGTCAAGGGAGGTGTGTTGCCTACCAGGGGCACGGATCAGGGATGTTGCAGAGAGGCTGCCTGGTCTAGTAAGTCCCCCTGACTATTACCCACTTCTAGTGATCCATGTGAGTGCTAGTGATACAGACAGCAGTAGCCCTGAGAACATAAAGAAGGACTACAGAGCCCTGGGAGAGGTGGTTAGGGGCTCTGGAGCTCAGATTGTCTTTTCATCAATTCTCCAGGATAAAGGGGAGGACCTTAAAAAGGCTAGGAGGAATGGCCAGGTTAATAAATGGTTAGAAGGGTGGTGCCATAGTCAGGCGTTTGGGTGTCTTGAACACGGGGCCCAATTTAGTAGGCCAGGTCTACTGGGGGCTGGTGGAGCTGGTCTGACAAGGGGAAGAGCGGTTTTGGTAGGCGGCTTGCCAGACTGGTCAAGGATGCTTTAAACTAGATGTGTTGGGGGAGGGGGACATCATTCCATCCCAACAAACCCAGTCAGTTTCCAGCACCTATAATATATGCTTAGAGCAATGTAGAGATATTCCAGGCACTCCAGCCAATGAGCCGGCTTCATCTGGGGCTCGGCTCAGATGCCTCTATACAAACGCCCATAGCATGGGAAACAAACAAGAGGAATTAGACATGTGTGCACGTCTACGGGGGTATGATATAATAGGCATCACAGAAACATGGTGAGATGGCTCCTATGACTGTAGTGTTGGAATGGAAGGTTACAGGCTCTTTAGAAAAGACAGGCCTGGCAGACAGGGAGGGAGAGTTGCTATTTACGTTAGGGATAGGCTGGAGAGTATGGAACTCTGTCTGGGCACAGGTGAGCAGTCAACAGAGAGTTTGTGGATCAGGGTTAAAGAGAGAACAGCTACGGAGGACATTATTGTGGGGATCTGCTACAGACCGTGTGATCAAGAGGAATCTGTGGATGAAGCGCTCTATGGACAGATAGGAACAGCCTCACACTCGCAGGCCCTTGTTCTCATGGGGGACTTCAACCACCCTGATATCTGTTGGAGG
>JANHGB010017007.1:7817-18523 GCA_026283785.1 Coracopsis vasa
TGGTCAAGGTACAGTGTGGAAGGAATGCTAACAGGCAGGGCAGAAGGCATGTGTCCTTGCTGCCTTCTGCTGGCAGAGCCAGCACTGAGCTGCTAATACCCAGACTGCATCTGAAGTGACTCATCCTTGGCTGGAGGCATTCAACGTCTCAGATCTCAAACATTTCAGCTGGGAAACCCTCATGACACTGTTGCTCAGTGCGTTTATTTCCCAGCTGTTCCCAGGCTCTCCAGCCCATCTCACTGCAACACAAACTGCTCTTAAGAGGACAACTGAGGGATATATTACTAATTGCCCTGTTAAAGAATAATAGATGTGTGGAAGGAACTGCCACTGGATTGGAGTCTCTCTGTCTCCATGTAGGGTGGGAGCAGTTTGTGTGCGTCTCTGAGTAGTGGCCCGCCAGCCTAGTGTTGCATTGTAACAAGGTCTTTTTCCCATTCAGGTCTATAAATGAGATCCACCCTTCAAAGTAGTTTCACTGTGGCCTTGTCTGGAATCTTTTCTCTCCATAGAACTACCTTTTCCAGCTGCTGCAGGGTGTGAGCTTCTGCCACTCACATAGAGTCATCCACAGGGACTTGAAGCCGCAGAACTTGCTCATTAACGAAGCAGGAGTAATCAAGCTGGCTGATTTTGGGCTGGCAAGAGCCTTCGGTGTCCCCCTGCGCACATACACTCATGAGGTACTGTTGAGGCTCTCTGCCACCTGAGAGTGGGGTACACAATCCATAGTGCTTGAACAAAAGCAGCATCATAAGTTATTCATCCATAACGGAGGCACAGGCCTGCCCAGGCACGTGCTCTTAACATCATCTGCAGCTACAGGGCTACCTCATGTCCCACAGGATGTGCTGACTGCTTCTACCCTAGCCTGCCTGCAAGCTGGGTTCCTACCTTCTCTGCATTGAGTATATTTATTTGTTGCAGACTTTCCTGTTGAAGGATGATCTGTTAATCCCAATCTTGCTATCACTAAGGTATTTGTTAATTCAACATGGCCTTGGCATGCTCTGATTTGTACAGTCACTGCATTACAGCTGAGAAGAGAGGATCCCGTGCCTCTGGTTTCATCCAGGGAAACAACCAAAGCTTGTTTCTTTGTTCCTTACCAGGTAGTGACTCTGTGGTACCGAGCCCCTGAAATACTGTTGGGATGCAAATATTACTCAACCCCTGTGGATATCTGGAGCGTCGGCTGCATCTTTGCAGAAATGGTAGAATGGATTTAAATAGCCTTTTTAATGAGCAGGGAGGATGCAGCTGCAATGGGAAGTGGGGAAGAAGGGGCAAGACATAGAGCATCTGTGATAGTGTGGTCCCACCCTATGCTAGGGTGTGCTTTATGGGAAGTACACTAAAGATGATCATAATGTCCTTTCCAACTCAAACCTTTCTATGATTCTATAAGGGTTAGCTGATCTTTAACTGTGGGTTCAGAAGGAAATCTGCCACCCTCAGGGGCCTGGCAGAAGACAAAGCCTCTGTAGTCTGGCTGCAGTTCCAGGTAGGCAGGAATTTGGTGCCTTCCCTCGCAGAAGGGGCAACTTCAGTCTTTTTGCTGCAGCATTTTGATCCTGGGAGGAGTTGCCTCTTGCTGATGTCCCCATAATAGGCTGCAGAGAACTAACACTCTGATAGCATGGCAGAGTGGATCTCCTGGGGGTCCATACACCACTTTGAAGAGCTCTTGTTGTCCCGGCAGTGTAATAGCACTATCCCTAGCTCCCAAAGCCCCTGGAGCTGCCAAGCAGCAGAGCCTGGGCAAGTGAGAGGGGAAGGAGCTAACCTGCAAGAATGGGTGTTAGGAAGCTGGAGACAAGGAGGGATAAGGAACTGGCTAAAAGGGAGACAGCCTCAGGGGAGCATGGATCCATGCAGGGGAGCTGGAGACAAGCAGCCTGTGACTTTCCCAAGCACTGACCTGTCTGTGCAGTTGTTTGCATCTGCTGGGACATAGGGTTGCTTACAGCAGGAAATGGAGCTGATAGAAAGGTAGGAATTGGCTTTTCTTTCCCCCGCAGGTGACCAGGAAGGCCCTGTTTCCAGGGGACTCTGAGATCGATCAGCTCTTCCGGATCTTTCGCACTTTGGGCACTCCCACCGAGGTGACCTGGCCTGGAGTGACCCAGCTGCCTGACTACAAGGAGAACTTTCCCCAGTGGGCACGGAAGGAGATGATGGAAATTGTTCCCAGCTTAGATCGAGATGGTAGAGACTTACTGGTGGTGAGTAACAAGTGCACTATTTTTAGGAACTCTGTTTTGACCACAGGGTCAGCAGAACAAGACCCTGGGACATGCAGGACCTTTTCAAACTGGGAAAAGAACAGAGACATTTGGGACTGATCTACTTGGATGTGCATTAGCTGATCTGGCTCTAATGCTCATATCTGCCATTGCAGAAACACCAAATCATCAAACAGGGCTCAGTCCTGGCTCTAAGGCAGGACTGTCATTGCAGGTTCCTCTAGGAAACCACTGCATTAAGGGTCAAGAAACCCTTCTAACATAATTCCTATGGTAATTCCAGCTGTGGGTTACCCCGAAAGCCCAGAGAGGAGGTAAAGCAGGACCAACATCTGCATCTGGGACCAGCCACGTGCAGGTATAATCCATCATTTTGTTTTTAAACTGCTAATTCTTCTGGGTTTCCTCTTGGCAGCAATTGCTCCTGTATGACCCCAGCAAGCGCATCTCAGCCAAGGCAGCCCTCAGTCACCAGTACTTCTTCCAGAGAAGCCCTCGGAAGCCTGAAGAGCAACGTGTGCTGCAGAAACGCTGCAGATGAGAAAACACAGTTGAGATTCCTTCTCCCGAGGAGCCTGGAGGGGACATTCTTGCATTTAGAGACTCTCAGCCTGTTGCTGGGGGAAAGTTTGAGTTACAGCCGGTAGAACCCTTTTAAATAGGTCACATGCAAAAGTAGAGGGGTATTTATCAGCATAAACCACTGAAATGTAGGTGAGAGAGCATCTTTCAGAGGTTTGTCCTTGCGTTAGTGGGCTAAGGTGACACAGTGATGTCTGCCAGCACTGGAGCCATCCCCACATCCCCAGCACCGGCACATCCCAGGGCGTGCCGGTGGCAGTTTCTGACAGCAGGGTGTGCCGGAGCTCCACTGTGGGGAGAGGAGCACTCACCTCCTTTGCTGCTGTTACCAAAGCCTTGCCTTGTTAGCACTAGACAAATTGTTTAATCTGAGCTGTTTAACAGAGCTGACATTCTGCTCTTTCGCCAGCTGAAGTGCACTATATGATGTCTTAATTTGAACCTTAGCTGGGACCAAGAATCCGAAAGATCCAGTTAATATAAGGCACTTATTGCATATGGCTGGAAACAAACAGTAACAGCTAGAACACTGGTTGTCCACCATCGGTCCAGACATAATGCTGTTTCCTTCACTTTATTATCTTGAAAATGTTTTTTGTTGTTCAAATGATTGGAGAATTGTCCCTAACTTTTGGTGTGGTTTTTACATCTTTTCTTTTTCTTTTCAGTACAGAAGAAAAATAAAGGCTTGTCATTTGTTCAGAAGCCTTGGCATTTGTTCTTTGATTGGGGCAGTCCATTGGCTAGTGAGGCAGCCCAGTCTGGCTCATCCTTTTTTCCACAGAGCTCTTCTCCTTTTCTATCTCATGCACTCTTCTTTTATCCTTTCCAGCCCAAACCCTTGGCAGATGCAGAGATGTGCTCTTACTTCCATTGTGGATATGGGGCTGATGGTTTCGCAGCCCAGTGCTGTCTCGATATGGTAAGATGGGCTACCTTCCATCAGAGGTTCCCACAAAATAGTTCAGTTATGTTTTACTTTTTAAATACTCAAAAGACAGATTTTTAACTTAGGAAAGACAATCTTCTGTGCTTCTGCTTTTCATGCACTCGCACATGTGCCCTCCTAATGACTGTGATCCTCAGAACTGATTTCAGCATAAAAACGCTATCCCAAAAGCCATCACATTCCTAGACTTTCATGACAGATAAACACTGCAGTAAAGGAGAGGGGCACACAGAGCAGTAGCAACACTCTCCTTCCGCATATATCACATACAACAGAACTTGCACAGGGGAGGGAAAGCTTTTGAGTGCCTCCTGAAAAACCCTCTCAGCCCAAGACCTGCCTGTCTAAAGCCAAGCTCAGCTGTCCTTTGGCATCCTCCATCATTCATTTCTCCTCCCCACCCAACACAAGGCAGTGGGTGGCTCTGCTTAACTCCTGACATCAAAAAGACCTTTGGAATCCCTACTGCAGCAGCCACACCTCCTGATAGATCCCAGCAGCGAAACCCTAGGACAGCTCCTGACACATCCCAACAGTGAAACCCTGGGACAACTCCTGACAGATCCCCACAGCGAAACCCTGGGACGTGTTGCTCACCTGCCCCTGGGCTGGGCTCAGCAGCAGCCTCCAGAGCTGTGTGGCAGGAAGATTGAGAAGCTGTGCTCCTGCAGCATCTCATGTGACAACATCCAGCTTACAAGGGCACATTTGTGAGACATGGATGAGTTCTGCTACAGGAATCATTTCCCTGCCCTTGCATATGTATTTTTAGGTTATTTCATTTCATAGAGACAACACTCTGCTGTTTGCTCTGTGCAAGCAAATGCTTGTGTTCTACCAGACAAGCTGTTTTCAGAAGAAGTTACTTTTTGGTTTGTTTTCTTAAGATCTGCATTAAAAAATAAATACCAAGGACATTCATAGAATCAGAGAATGGTTCAGGTTGGGAAGGACCTTAAGATCATCTAGTTCTAACCCCCTGCCACGGGCAGGGATGCCTCACACAAGACAGTGTTGCCCAAGGCTCTGTTAAACCTGGCCTTGAACACTGCCAGATATGAAGCATTTACCACTTCTTTGGGCAACCTGTGCCAGCACCTCACCACCCTCACAGGGAAGAACTTCTGCCTTATGTCTAACCTGAACTTCCCCTGTTTCAGTTTGAACACATCACCCCTTGTCCTATCACTACAGTCCCTGATGAAGAGTCCCTCCCCAGCATCCTTGTAGCTCCCTTCAGACACTGGAAGCTGCTCTGAGGTCTCCACACAGCCTTCTTCCAGACCAGAAACATAAATAAAAATACTACAGCTCATCTAGCCCAATAAAATGAAGCAACAGCCTGAACTGCAAATATTTATGACCCAACCCCACTGCCAAAAAAGGAACCCAACAATAGCTGTGTTGAAACACCCACTCTGGGAAAGCCATGATGCGGCAACATCACCCTATGCACAGGAAGGGAGGAAAAGCATTACCTGGCTCCTGAGCAGCTCACAGCCCACCTGGGCTCTGGGGAAGCTCCATGGCTGTGTGGTGCTTCCTACAGACACATCAGGAATACATGATACCAGCTATTTTCTGCAGGCGAGGACCACTTGGTACCAAAGAAAAGGATTTTTAGTGGGGTTTTATTCAGAAAGTGAGGGCAGACCAACCTTGAAGGGAGCCTACTCAGGCACCTGATCATCTCTTAACGCCTTCACCCAGCCCTGGGTGAACACCTCCCACCTCACAGCTGGGGAACACTTTATCCACACTAATTAACTGACTGCCTAATTACCAGGACTGCAAGTCCTTCAGTTACAGAGCATTTCCCCAGAACCATTTAATCAGCACTTCAGGAAAGAGTCACCACGTGAACATTGTGCATTGAAAGCAAGCACTGTTCTGTCTCCTTGGCAGGAGGGGCAGTCCCATGGAACTGGGCAAGGGAAGGCTAAAGCAAACTCACCTGCTGGGCAGAGGTGAACTGCAGGAAGGCAACAGACCTGCTGCTGATGGATCTTCCCAGTGTTCTTCCCAGTGTTCAGCCAGCCGAGGGGAGAAATCTGGAGTGGAGCACGGCTGCTCCCAACAGCTTTGAGGAGCTGGGACCCACACTGGTTGTGCTGGGATGTGATCCTCATCTGGCCGTATTCCTGTGCTCCAAGGGCTGTTGGGATTGCCCTGGCAGGAGGTTAGGCCAGAATTTCTCTCCTGATGTGTCCCCTGGTCCAGACCGGCCAGGAGGGGAGCGCAGTGCTCCGTGTAGCAGCAGCGCTCCACCAAAGAGGAATCCGGCTGGGAATGCATGGATGCTCTAGGGTGTGTGCATCAGTTTTCCCCATTGTAAACCAACAAACTGCCCTGTGTTGATCATGGCAGCTGAGATGGCCACAGACACCAGCCATAGGCCTGACAATAAATACAGACCCTGCAGGGAATGGGACAGAGCCCAGGCAGATCTTGGACTGGAAATGGCATTTCTATACGGGACTCGACTGTTAATGTTGAGCACTACCACTACCTACCAGCAGGAAGGGAACGGGACCTGTGACTGTGCTGAGCTTGCCAGCGTGAGAACAATTTCTTCTTGGAGCCCAGACTTCAAATCCCAGCTAGGCTATATGGAAATAGAGCCTATGCTGCTGCCCTGATGGGGGAAGGAGAAGGAGAAAACCTCTACCCTTATGGATTGTTTTGGGAGTGTTGAAGTTCCCAAACAATGTCAGCTAAAAGAGCCCTTGGGAGAGGGGGAGAAGCAGCTCACGTCAATAGAAACTCCTTTTTCTCATCCCACAAAGCCAGGGGACACTCCACAGTGGAGCCATGTCCTCAGCCACTTTGCACCTCAGCCTGCAGAAACAACACAGCCACAGAGACACACTTTCTATGTTTATTGCATGCAGAAGAATGACCCAACTAGAAAACGCTCTGGCTCTTCCTCCTTTCTGGGCATAAACACATTTAACCCATTGCCAGTGGAGTTCTCACAATCAACCCCCCTTTGCTGTCACAGCAGCACCCGGGGGGCTGTGGAGACCCCTTTTACACACTCACGATCACACTTTCTTCCTCGCACGGCCAAGCTGCATTGGGAAGCGGATAGCTAAGATAGAAGAGTGTGCAGCCCTAAATGCTAGATGCTTTGTTCCTGTGATCGCTGCTGCCTCCATGGGGAGGGGTGTTTTGAATGGAACCAGATCCAGTATGTGCCTGAATCCATTCAGTGCCTGAACCGTGAGAGCTTGGGGGAACGGCTCGCCTGGTGGTACCGCTGATAACCCTCTGAGGTGGCTGGGAGCAGAAGGAAGCTGCTCAGAGAATCCTTCTGGCACAGGGCCATGGCCTCCTTGTAGTTTATCTTCTCTTTAGTGATAGGGTCAATGAGATCCTTTTCATAGTTGGACTCATCCTGGAGCCTGTTGGCCAGGTTGCCTGTTATCATCCCTGTCTGGACAGCTTCCAGCAAGGGGATGCGACCGGTTTTCTTGGGATCAATGAGCCCTCCAGTTAGATGCTGGACCTCCAGATAGGGGAAAGCATTCTCCTTGGTTATCCATCCCTTCTGAACTGCTTCCCCCACAGACAGCCTTCGCTTGGTCACCGGGTCCTCAATCCCTGTGAAAGCTTTCTGGGCATTAAGCAGTCTCTGCATGTAGGTCCTGTCAATCAGCCCCCTCTCAACTGCCTTATGGACTGAGAACCGGTCCCGAGAAATGAGGTCTATGATGCCCCCTGTGGCAGCCTGGGCTTCCAGGAGCTTCTGAGCCGTCATGGGATCAAGCAGCTTCTTTACAACAGCAGTCTTGATGTTGTACTTGGTGTCGGTGGTGGTGTCGTACACCCCGGCAATGGGGGATGTATCATCACAGAAGCCCTTCTGTGAGGCTGGGGGGAAGAAGCTTTGGGTTTGGTGAGTGGTGGGTGATGAGACTGGGGATTTGGAGATGATGGAACCAATAGAGAGGGACGGGGGAGGCTTGGATTCCCCAGCCACCAGCAAGGCAAATTCAGAGATGGGAATCTTGCCATCCCGGTACAGCTGATATTCCTCCTTTGTGATCCTCCTCAGCCTTAGCGCATCATCAATGGAGTACTGCTTCCCACTTTTCTTGTCAAGGAGTAATGAGACTTCCCCGTTTGGGCCCAGGGTGGTGATTTCCTCCCAGTCACACTCCAGCTCTTGCAGCTGGATGTACTGACATCTGTCTATAATACCTCTCTTATAGGCCTCGTAAGGGGACATATCCTTCCCTGTCTCAGGGTCCAAGATAGAGATCTTGGTGGAGAGGTTTGTCTCTCTCATCTGGGTCTCATGGTTGATTTCTTCCCGGTTGACTCTTGACTGGAGATCTCGAATGAACCTCTCCTTGTTGTAGATCTGATCCTTCTCCCTAAGGATGTCTGCCTCCAGCAGGGAGAACTCATGCTGCAGCTGCTTCTTCTTCTGCCTGTCATTCTCCGTCCGTTGGTTAAGCAGTTTGGACTCCTCCCTCAGGAAGAGGACTTTCTGTTGTTTCTGCCTCTCCAGCTCCCGCAGTTCACTCTCCAGGCTGGCTCTCTCCTGGATGGCCAGGCTCCTGGCTTTCTGCAGCTCCGTCTCTTCACGAGCCCATGTCCTCTTCATGCCTTCAGCTCTCTCGATCTTCTCCCTAAGCCGCCGCACCTCCTCTTCTGCCTTCTGCTTGGCTCCCCTCTCCCTGTTCAGCAGCTCCCAGACGCGTGCACGTTCACTCTCCAGTGCCCTGTCCTTTTCTACTCGAATCACTTCCTTGTAGATGGTCTTCTCCTGGGATTTTGTTTTCTGCAGGACGTCAACCTGCATCTGCAGGTTCTTACATTCTCTCTGCAAGTTCAGCACCTCCATCTTCTCACGGTCCAGCTCCAAGCGCAGGTTGTTAGCAGACTGCTCAAGGACTGGATCCTTCTCCAACTTGACCACTTCTTCCATAATGATCTTTTCTTGCACTGGGGCTGGGCTCTCCTCCAGCTCCTTTATTCTCAGTGTAATTTGTCTCATCTCCTTCTCCAGTGCAAGCCTCTTGCTTCGATCCTCCTGGAAGTTGAGCAGCTTCTCCTGCTCTTCCACCAGCGCACGAACCTGCTGCACGTCACGTTCCAGACGCCGCCTGTTGCTCACCTCCTCATCCAGACTCCTGCGCAGCCTGTTGTGCTCATCTCGGAGCTTCGGATCCTTTTGAGTCAGTATCACCTCTTGAACTACCACCTTCTCCTCTGGCTTTCTCCTCTCCAGCAGCATGTATTTATTCTGCAGGTCATAGATTGCATCCTCCGCAGCTCTCCTCTTTTGAGACATGTTACGCACCTCTTGACGGAGGCGATCGGCTTCCTTTTCCAAGAGTGGATCATTCTCATAGCGGATTACTTCCTTGTTGACTAGCTTGGTTTCCACCTTGGATCTCTCCCTCTTCCATTCATCCCTTTCACCCTGCAGCCTAATGAGCTGCTCCTGGGTCCTGCCGTTGGTGTTCACTAGCTCATTGAGCTGCTCTTTCAGCCGGTCTATTTCTCGGAGAATCTCTGGGCTCTTCTCATGTTTCACCACCTCTTCTATAACCTCCTTAAGCTCCACCACTGGTTTCTGCGACCTGAGGACATTGAGCTCTGCTAAGGCCTCTTCCACTTCACTGTCAACCTTTGTCCTTTTCAGAGTAACTTCCTGCAGCTCCCTTTTCAGGTGTGCAATTTGCCGCTCTGTTTCAGGATCCACCAGGAAAATCTCATTGACCCTCTCTTTAACCTCTACCCTTGGTTTTTGCTTCTCTGCGACACTGTACTGGCTCTGCAGCTCTCCCAGCTCACCTGTAAGCATCACGTTTTTGCTCCTCTCTTCTTCAATCAGAGTTTTCAGCTTGGAAGACTCTCTCAGTAACTCCGGGTCCTGCTCTACCTGCTTCACCTCCTTAACAATAATTTTGGGTTCTGCCATCTCAATCAGTCTTTCCACCTCCTCAATCTTATTCTTCACTTTCACTATGGCTTCCTCTGCAGACTTCCTCTTGAAGGATTCCTCATCAATTTGTAGCTGCAGGGTCCTCACAGACTTCAGCATTTCTGGGTTTTTCTCCAGTTTGATCAGCTCCTTCACCACCACTTTCTCTCGGACGTTGGGCTGCTTTCGCTCCAGCATGTGCAGCTCTCTCTTATGCTGCTCAAGTTCAGAAGCAGCAGCCAAGCTTTCCTCCTGGAGACGTTTGATCTCCTGGCGAAGACTGGCTGCTTGGCTCTCTAGGCTTGGATCTCTCTCAATTTTTGTGATCTCTTTGGTGAGGAGCTGGGCAGGAATCTCTTTCTTCTCACTCTCCATCTGGGCAAGCTTCCGGCTCATCAAGTCAATGTCTTCTTGCAACCTCTGCCTCTTTTTGCCTTCCTCTTCAATCTGCTGTGCCATCTTAGACAGGTTGCTTTCCACCTGTGGGTCTCTGTAATATTCTATCACCTCCTTTTCTTCCACTTTTTCAATGGGCTTCTGGGTCTTCAACATGAGCAGCTTGTTTCTGTGTTCCTCCAGGTCCTCTTCAATCTTGGCCACTTTCCTCCTTTCCTCCTCCAGCTGCGATTTCAACCCCTCCGATTCCCTGCTTGTTGTGGCTCTGCTTTCCGATTGCTGCGTTTGCTCACGGACAGCTTCAATGTCCTCATGCACTTCCTTCTGCAAGGGAAAACCAAAAAGGAATTGAAATAAGAAAAAAGGCAAGGAAACCGAGTCCCTGAATCTGGCACAGAGGCCTTTCCATAACAAGGCACGGTAGGAGACAGAAAGAACTGGTACAGAATCCACAGAGAACCACCAAATAAAACTGTTGATAAACAGCAAAGAGTTGGGGTTCAGCCTGGAGAAGAGAAGGGGAGACCTTAGAGCAGCTCCAGTGCCTAAAGGGGCTCCAGGAAACCTGGAGAGGGGCTTTGGACAAGGGCCT
>JANHGB010017011.1:0-37040 GCA_026283785.1 Coracopsis vasa
AATGAAAGACAAATTAGATGAATACTGATCATACAAACTAGTGTAAATGACAGCTAAGCAGAACTCCTGCATGTTGAGCTTCTCATTATTCAAATTTTCATTCAGTAAAATACAAAGCCACATACAAATCTTTAAATACACAAGTACTCTATATTGCTATTACATTTTTCCTGATAGTTTCCTTGGGATTTTATCCTATAATTCAGTCCATGTGAGTGGAACCTAGTTAGCCCTGAAAGGGCTCTGTCACAGACCAGAAATTCATTCCCATGTAGCAAGTCAGAGGAGCAAGAGTGAAGGCTTTTACTTGTAAAAAAACCTGAAATGTGTTTATGAACATGTAAAAAAATTCAGTCTTCCTTAGCAAGTTTCTTTTGTTTCTTTTTTTATATATATTTTAAATTCAAAATACAAAATAAAAATGACAACAATGACCAGTGAAGGTGCTTGCAGGTAGTTTTTCATCAACTCCAAACTCCTCTTCCTTTTTTCTTTATTCATCTAATGTCTTTGTAATGATTCAACGTTTTTTTTTTAATCCTATCCTCAAAGTATAACTTCCACAGAGGAAATTTTGTAGCCAGACCTCCTCCAACTATTTCCCATCCTGGGTCACAATTCTCTGTAGCTGTAAAGCTGTGAGAACATATCTATGGAAACTATGTGACTTTTGAAATTAGTCAGTTGATCATGACTATTTTGTAATTGAATATTGGAAAAACATTAAGCAAATTCACCTGTTGTTCAAAGGAAGGGAATAAAGAGTGAAACACTGGTGTATAAAAATGAGGACTAGTATCAATGAAAAGAGTTTGACATAAAAAAGCCTAAAACACAATGCTGTAGGACTCATGTAAGTCTTAAGAATGTGTATATCCAAAACTCCAAGCTAAAGCTTCCTGCCTGACAATGAACAGATGTGTTTTTCAGCTTCCCCTTGAGCATAGATCATAAACTGAGAAAAGTCAAAACTTTCTGTGCTTGCTGAAATCTCTCTTTTTTGTATCAAAGAGATTATCAATGAGAAACCAGTGTTCATCTCAAGGCTTTCCTTTCAGGTTTATTTTTTCTTTCTTAGAAGTATTTGACTCTCATCTTCTGGAGAGCTGCGCTCACTCCTCTTATTCAAGAGAGGAAATGAATGCTATGATCCTTGCTCCTCATAGCCTTGAATTTACTTCAACATTTTTTTTGCAAGACAGGTGAAAAACTAAGGCATTGAAAGTCTAGGGGAGAGATCAGAGCACCTCATTAAGTACTTCTAATTTAAGCATTTCAGTATCTCAGGATTGGGATTCCGATTAATTTTAATGTTAGATAGCAAACTGAAGCTTCTAATTTGGAAGCTTATTTATCTTAGCTAGTTTTTGTTGTCAGCCACCTGAGATAGGTTTCATCTGACTGAACATTTGAGTGACCCCCAGAGGACAGTTAAGCTGCTGTCTGTGATTTCCTCACTACAGTGCCCAGTGTGCAGTGTGGTGAATCCATGCTTCAATGTTTGGATCCAGAGGACTCGGAATATCTACTTCTGGCTCCTATGCTTTCTGTTGGAATGAGTATCAGGAAGATCCTTCTGTTGGGTGCCAGGCACTCTTGAGCCCAAGCACTTGAGTCACTCTGTCAATGGATACCAATCATCCAAATATCATCTGAATGCCAAATCCCTCGACTTCCTGAGAAATGGAAATCAGAGCACACTCTCTACAATCCCTGCTGAGTTGGCCAATACCTGAGCTTTTGAATTATGTTCTTTCATTTTTTGCCGTCCTTCTTGCCCCTAGGTTGTAGCATTTTAGCATAGCTTCTAAAGAAACTCCCAGTGTCATATGCAAGCTGCCCTGTAACCTCTTGCTTTGAACACTGCAATGAGGCATGAGACTAAGATTGAGAACTCCTGCTTTGTGAGTGCTCTAAATGGCTGCCTTTTTTGCAATAGAGGGTCTCTTCTTCAGCCTTGATTTGAATGAGATTGCCATGCTGCAGGTTGGAGTCCATGATGCAGCATTTCCTCAGCATGTGCAGATTGCAGCAAACAGCTTGTCCCAGTGAAAAAAAAATCAGGTTTTTTTCCCCCATCATGTAAAATCTCAGACAAGTCTTTATAGTATAAAAGCGCATTAACTTTGTTAACATAAATTAGTTCACTTTATACATTGTAATGTAATGAGGTAGTGGAATTTTACTGGAGACTTTGATATTATTCATGTTTAAGTAAAAGGACCACCTCTACCTGGTCAGCACGGGCCAGTTGTGAATTTTTTCTAACATCTTGCTTTAGTGTCTAACTAAGTCAGGTCGGATGAATTTGGATGAAGAGGAGTAAGGGATTTGCTAAGGAACAAATAGTAAAATCATTATGTAATCTAAATTAAAACCAAGATTACTAAGAGAAAACATTAGTGTTTGAACCACAAGGCTATCTACTTTCCTATTACAAGCCTTTGGGTATGCAATGTTATCAGTCATAATTAGTTTTATTATCAAAATTAATAGGCCTTGTACACGTGCATGGGGAAATATCTCAGATAAGACTTTTTAATGAACAAAGCTCAGATTTGTATGAACAGAATTAGATTTCTCAGTAGTAACAAGGTATCAATTTTCTTTTTTTCCTTTTTATAACTGTGATCTGAAATCACAGAGAAATGATTGAATTTGATCCTGGGTTTCTAATGATTCAAATAAGATAAGAAGAATTTTTTTCTTTCCACATTGTTAATGCTATTTTGGCTGAGTCAGAGTATTTTTAAACTCTTCAGGATTCAGTGGTAAAGGGAAAAGAAAAACCAAAAACCAACAAACAAACCACAAAACAAACCCAGAAACAGCTATTTCTGCCTGCATGTAATTAATAAGTTGTTTGCAATCTATTTTAACTTTAAACATAAAGTAATATATTCTGAAGAGCCTCCACATTAAACAAAACAGAGAAACTGGAACACTAAGCCACTCAACACACCACCACCATCCTTTATGTTGCATCCCAGCTCTCTGCAGGATGTTAAATAGAGTCAAAAAGTCTTAATTTTACATTTAAAAGTTGCCTTCCCTACATGAAAAAAACACTTTTCTCTCTGCAAGCACGGATGAAGAATCTCTGAAACTATTGAAAATCTTAACAGGATGTAGGACTGACAGTAGAAATAGAGACATACTCAGGCAATCCTTATTTCATCAGTATCCCTGAGCCTGTCAGAAGAGGGAATGTAATATCTTTGATAATTTATACCTTAGCCCTTCAGAAGGGCTAAGCAAGATGCTGAGTGGGGCACAATTAAGGCAACCGATGGGAAACATCTGGTGGACAGCTTTAGGAGGCCACCTGACTCTGGTCCATACACTGTGATATTCCAGGAGCAAAAATCACTTGGCAGATTTCTGTGTTTACAACTAAAGGTCATACTCTTTCTCACAGCTTGTCCAAAGTGAGAGCAGGCAACAGTTCAGATCAGTTTGATGTATGTTCTCAGCTGACGGAGCAGCCATTGGAAGCAGTCGTGCACCACTCACACTCCAGCTGCTTATTTGTGGCCCCCTTCCACTCTTGATCTTGTGCTGGCACATGTATTTGAGTGCTGTGCAATGGAAACAACCAGGGAACTAATCAGACTGAAAAATTACCTGTCTACTAAAAAGATGGTAATTTTCTCCCTTCTATAACTCAGGGCTCAAAGTGCCCCAACCTTGTCTACTCCGCAAGCTCTTCCTTTCCAGCAGAGGTCAGATATGCTGTGATTCCTTTTTACCTTAAGGCACGTATAAATTTAGAGGGAAGGACTGAAGCTCAAGGTGACATTGCCCCAATGACATTATTTGCTATGTTATTTGTTGTGTTGCAGTATTATTATTGCTAAGCCTTAACATGTCAGATATTTGTTCCTTCACCTTTCACTATACTATTTTATTTCTTACACAGTGCTTTTGCCTCTTTGAAAAGCAAATCTAGGAATGAGAAACATTGATTATTTGTGTATTTGTGGTTTCAGCTTCAAATTAGCTGCCAGGCTTTGCATAACAAGACACAAATTATTCATGCAAGAAAACCAAGACGTGATTTATTATCATGCTAATTTCCAGTGAAGAATTTTCTTCAGATCACCCAGGAAGGAGGCTTCCCTATTTTAAATAAGATAAATTAGAATTGACATTGGAATTCAAAACATTACTCCAACCTTCCTAGATCTTTTGGCCATACAGAAACTAAGCCCATGAATTACATTGACATCAAAGTTCATTAACAGTGTTTCTGAGCCCAGCTTGAAATGTCTGAGATCCTTTGCACAGATGCAGCCCTGTCTCCCTCCTGCTGCACCACTAGAGCACTTTTATTGCCTTGGGAAGACAGCAATGGTCTTTGCCCCCAGCTTACAGACATGATGTCTGGACAGGGTTGGGAACTACCTATAGGAGACAACTTTTTGACTGCTCTGTGGCACAGGAAAGGTTGTGCTTTGGAGTATGCACTACTAAAAGGAAAATGAAACTTTCCCTTCCCTTGCACCCCGTGCGCAGCCTAATCAGACCTTGTACTGATATTCAGAAAGGAACGCTGTTGTTTTAACCACATCTTCCCTGTGGCAAACAGCACAATTTTTAATGCAGAGCTGCCGAACGTGTATATACAGGGGGAGTATGATAATTTACCGCTGATAAGAGGTTGATGAAATAACTATGGATTTAAATTGAACATTTAAGGGGAAAGAAATGGCAATGGAAGGTTGCTTTGGGGGTACAGGAGTTTATCTCAGTTATGTTAGATGATAGAGAGCACACTTTAAACCAAGTTAACACAAGTAAACTCTTTTGAATGTTCAGCCCTGTTTTGAAGCAGAAGGAAAAGCTTTAAAGTAGTTCAGAGGAAAGCAAAGGAGCTCAGACAGAGCAATGTATGGGATTGGAGATTTGTGAGGACATTTCTCTCAAGAGGCATCCCTCAATAGCCTTGTCTCCTCCATCTGTATTCATCATTGACACCACAGACCTCACCTTCCTTCTTGAGAAACAGTAGTAGCAAGATGGGGTTGATCACATGTATCTCCATTTAGAGCCTCCTTCATCTCTTTCTGTGAATCTGATGGATAGCTTTCTGACTGACGGACTGGTGCTCTCAAGCACTTTAACAATCAGTAGAAAAACAATGGTTGCAACTATTAGCTCTTGAAGAGACTGCTCTCAATTTAGGAATGCCTGTGAAAAAAGAAGGTGGGTAAGTCAGGGCAGGCAAAGTTTGGTGGTTTTGGAGTCCAATTCCTTTAATACACGATGTCATCAGAGACAGCATCTTTGGCGTCTGTCAGAAAAAAAAAAAAAAGAACTCTTAAAAATCTTAATCATGCTTAAGAAAAGAAAGTTCCTTTCCAGGAATTAGTCATTGAGTTTCTTAATTTGAAATCACAAATGCTCAAACCTGAGTCAGAATTTATGTTTACTAAAATAAAAACCTGTACTTGGGTGACTTTTATGTGAGCATCTAGGTCTCTATTTGATAATTTAAATCTCTTCAAAGCTTTAGAGCAGGGTGAGGATGGTTGGACTTCCACAGACTTCTCTGCTTTTCTGAGAAAAAAGACTCATCCATTAACCAACCTTTGCCCCGATGACCTAATGAAACCCAAAAATGAATGTGAATTTTGCAATTTGCTGTAATGAAAGGTAGATCTAACCTGTAGCTTCCCTTATAGTAGAGCTTGGATGTAGCTTTAAGATGTTACACAAAATGGCTTTAAAATTGGGCTAATATTAGACCATCTTCTTGCAAGATATACCTATAATTTCTCACCTTTTTTTCTGCTCTTACCCCTTTGGCAGTCTCGATTTTTATAGATTGCAATATCTCCCAGGCAGTGGCTATGCCCTTACTCATATCTACCTGCACACTACATGGCACATTTTATGCAGTATCATAACCTGAGCAATAGAAAATAATAATTTCTGGAATGATGACTGCATTTCAATTAGGTTGTAAATGTCTTTGAAATCCTTCATGTGATAATATATTATATATGGGAAAAATTAGGATGTATCAAGCTTTTTTTTAAGATCCACAGACAAATAAAAGCACATAGACTTTGATATAGATTCCAACTCAAGGAAGGCACCTCAAGCAGAACAAAGGACATTAACTAACTTTGTTGATTCCAGTCTGCAGGGACTGTCTGATGAGCATATGACCCAGGGCCTTATTAAACTATGGATCATTCAAGACAAAGACCTGACTCCTAAGCTCAAGGGCTTACATGCTAAGCACGGGACAGTAAGACAAGAAGCAAAACAAGATCTAATCTACACCAGACTGCCCTGTCTCAGGGCACACTGGTTTGAAATCCATTTTAAAATGACACAAACACAGTTCTTGCTTGTAAGAAGCTATTTCATCTGGAGTTTCCACGTGTGAAAATCCCCGTTCCATGTGTTCCGTCCCCATTTAGAGGCATTTTTTTGCCTTTTATACAGAAATATTCTAAATGTGATAAAAAGCTACCATGACAAGGAAGAATGAACTGACGGGGGTATTAAAACCCCAAATGAGTGAATGAAGACTGTGATTATTTTCCAATATCAGCCACAAAACTTTTCTGAATTCTCATCCTTCTGTGCTACCTCCCATTAAATTCAGTGCTCTGTTTTTGATTTGGAAACATTTACAGCCAGTAAGGAATGACATTTAATCAACATGGTGAAGATTCAAACAGTCAGTCACTTCCTTTCACCTGTTTTCTGGAGTGGAGTTTCTAGTGTTTGCATAGACTTGTAATGGTAATTTGAAGGGAAAAGTTTGGAGGCAGGAACTGGAGGAGACTTGGTCTGCCAAGAACCAAACTGCACTGACAAAAATGACACAGAGTCTTGTAACAGAAAATATCTATATTCTCAAATATAAGTTGGCATGAATGGACCTGGTTTAAACAACTAGACTAGGTGCTCCCTTTAGATTTATCTGTAAAAGGAAGGCTGTAACTACAGTTTAATTTGTGTGCTTTGAGTTGCCCTCCCAAGCTGTCTGCTGGTTCCTTCTGAATATGTTAGTCTAGGCTTTAAGCTCATCATCTCAGTCGACCCCTGAAAGCTTTATCTGGTAATACTATTTTATAGACTTGAATGAAATCACTAGATTCATTCAAATGTTAAACATTAAAGGTGCAGAAATGGTGGAAGGGCTATGAGAATGGTTTTTTACTTCATGTTTTCAAGGATTGCTGTTTTTCCACAAAGTGTAAACACAGCTTAGGAAAGTTACAAGTTTGCAGCTGCTTTAAATATTTTATACATTAGCAGCAATATTTATAAGTGTGTCATTAGTGACTTTGAGTGAGTGACTGAGTAGAAGTCCATGACAATCACAGACTATTCCATGGAGAACACATGCACACGTGTCCTCATAAAGAGCAGTGATGTTGCTGTGTTTAATTACTTAATTTCAAGAAGTTAGTTATGAAGTTATAAAAAATCTGGATGGCAACTTGATCATTGTTCTTTCCAGCTCCACAGGGAGCCAGCAAGAACATCTGCAAGACACTACCTCCCACCAGGCAGAACAAGGCAGGTAATGATGAGAGCACACATGAGAATAATTATACCAAACACGATTTCAGAAACACAACTGGGGAAAATACCAGAAGGCTTCACAGACCTGAAGTGTGAGATTCCAGTGTGCATGAGGAATTCTACAGAGTTCCTGTGCGTTGTGTGGAGTTATGTATCAGTTTTGCCAATAAGCTAGGATAGAATTTGGCCCAAAGACTGTCATGTGAAAGGTGTAGGTGACGAAGGAGATGTCTAGCAAGAATTCTAGAGTAACATACTATGAGTACACACTCTCTGAGGAAGGGTTTTGTCCTTTTTTAGGGAAAGAAAGCACTGGAAAATGTCTCACAGCCTGTGTTAAAAGCTGAGTAATAGGTTTTAAAGCCTTTCATTCTTCCTGTTTCCCCATTGCTTTGCAAAGTAATTTACAGCTTAGGCTGGACATGAAATATAATAATAGACTTCAATTTGTTGCTGATTTACAGTAAGTACAGAGCAATATAAAAACAATTCTGGCAACTGTTTTGAGCACAGCTGAGCACGATAGCAGCAGAAAGCTGTTGACAGGGCTGTTAACATCTGATGCTTTTTGATGCCATCTCTGTGACATGAATGACAACCTACTACTTAGAAAAGTACTGCCACGGTGTCAGTGTAACCAGACACAAGTAACTTCTGTGCACCACTGGGAGTCAGCAGGTATCACAAGCTTTCAGAGGACACCCAATGCATCTGGTAGAAGACCCTAAAGTCACATAACATATTTGAGAAGAACCTGCATGTCCTTCCACACTCCCCAAAATTGCTGAGATTGTCTCAGTCTAAGGTTTCTCTTGAAAAGCTTCAGGATGTTTTCCATAGTGTCAAAGGATTATTTTTAAAACACCAAAACATTCCTTCGATAAGAAAGACTATTGGCCACTTATCCTACATAAAAATAATGTCTCCTTTCCTAGGAGTCTCAAAACTATGCAGTGAAGACTGAATTATATGTGGCCACAGGTACACCACTTTTCGAGCACAGGTCTGAGGCTCTAAACTTGCCATGTATCTTCACTACATAGAAATGCAGGTAGCTATTCATCCCTGAGCTAGACGCTACCTCCCAGGCCCTTTGGAGATGCCCTGGGTTCAGCAGTAGCTGTCATTTTTCTCTTTGTTAGTAGCTGGTGCAGTGCTGTGTTTTTGACTTTCGGCCTGGGAACAGCGCTGATAACACCGATGTTTTTAGTTACTGTTCAAATGTTTAGTCTGACCAAGGACTTTCCGAGCCTCGTGCTCTGCCAGGGAGGAGGAGAAGCCGGGAGGAAGCAGAGACAGGGCACCTGACCCAACTAGCCAAAGAGGTGTTTCATACCACAGCACATCATGCCCAGGATGTGAACTGGCAGTTACCCGGAAGGGTTAGTTCACTGCCGTGAGTCTGGCTGGGGTGTCGGTCAATGGGGTGGTGAGCTGTTGTATTCTCTTCCCTTGTTATTTCCTTTTCATTATTATTATTGGTGGTAGCAGTAGTGATTTCTGTTATACCTTAGTTACTAAACTGTTCTTATCTCAACCCATGGGAGTTACATTCTTTTGATTCTCCTCCCCATCCCTCTGGGATCTGGGGAGGACTAAGAGGGAGGTGAGAGAGCAAGTTGCACGTTTGATTTATGGCTAAACCATGACAGAAGAGAATCCTTGGACATAAACTACCCTTTAGTAAGGTCCCTGCCCTGTACCTACCCATGGTGTAAATGGGTTGTTGTTATGTTTTTCACCCGCCTTTGTGGTGATCTTGTGCTGCAGTGCACAAAAACCTTTCTATAAAACCACTGTCATAGCCTACAGCAAGGGTGGCCTGAATTCTCCTCCCATCTAATTTGTGCTACCTGATATTAAATGTGGATGCAGCAGGTATATCGTGCTCTGTGGCATAATCAGTCCATTATTCTACTGTGATTGTGTGGTAAGAGGGTCACAAAAGTACATAAGATAGCGTAGCTCTTTAACAGTGAATAGATCTCAAAATATGCTTTATAAAGACAGGCTCCTCTTTTGTGTTTTTTAAGCTCATAAAAAGAGGTTTGATTTTCAAATGTGTTGATAAACTTTATCCCCAAATTATTAAATCCAAGTTTCTTAGTATTTTAGAAACATCAAAGTACAGTGCAGGTTAATCTTCTAGGTGTCGCAAGGGATATGAAAAGCGACTTTTCTGCTCATCTATAGGAGGAAAATGCTGAAATGAACCTGATTCTTCCTTTTCTGCCTTGGTCTGACTGCCCCTCTTCTGTACATAAAAATCTAAGACTGAAGATTATTTGACGACTGTGCGTGCATTTTTGTGTTTGGCAGATTCCAATGGATTATTTTTCAACTACAGGAAAGATCACTTTAATTATCTGTAAAATTTTAATCATATGAGATTTCTGCTCCTCACACCACCTCATCAGTGAGTGGGCTGAGGGTGCACAAGGAGTTGGAAGGGGACACAGCCAGCTCAGTTAACCCCAACTGACCAAAGGGATATTCCATTCAATATGGCATCGTGCTCAGTATATAGGCTAGGGAAAAGTTGGCCTGGAGTCACTGCTCAGGGACTGGCTGAGCATTGTTTGATTGGTGGTAAGCAATTGTTTTTCATTTGCATTTATTGTGTTTAATTTATCTCTCTTTTTTTTGTTGTTGTGGTTATTTTTCTTTTCATTCATTAGTAATAATTTTATTATTATAATATTTCAATTACAAAACTGCTCTTATCTCAATCCACAAGTTTTCTCACTTTTACACTTACAATTCTCTTGCCCGCAATCCCGCTATAAGGGGGAGTGAGTGAGTGGTTGTGTGGTGCTTAGCTGCTGGCTGGGGTTAAACCATGACAAATAACACCTATAATGGCTCCTAATTTATTCCAGAGAATTTGAACCATATGGCCATATTACAATATTAATGTACTGTATCTGTAAAACATGCTTGCCTAAGCTTGTGTTATATACGTAGCATATACTAGAGGAAATATCTTTAAGCAGCAGTGGGCAGTCTCAAAAAAACACTGTAATTGGCAAAATCATTAAAATAACCACAGTGGCCTTAAAATAAAGGCCAAAAACGAGAAAGTGTCTCAAAATGTCTTTTAACTATGCTGGAAACACAAACCTACATCTGAACTTTAAAGCTCAGTCATTTCTCAGCTGCAGGACATGAAACACCTCACACTGCATCTACAAAGTATATGAGAATGGCAAAGAATGTAGACCAGACTAATGAGCATGTGATTTATATGAGGCAATTTAAGAAATTACTATCCCCAGCTGTCTGCTCTGCCCTTCTGCCAGAAACCACTGCCCCTAACAGAACTGGCAAAATAGGTGGAACCTCTGCTTCTCAGCAAAAAATGTTCTCATCAGCTGGTGTTCTGTCCAAGAGCTATCAGTTTCAGTTTTTTGCTCATGGTACTTTTTGGATATATAGCATTTCATTGTCCTTTTTGCATTTAGAAATGGAAGCTCACCGGTTTGCGTGTAAGAGGTAGGCCACCACTTCTAGTTTCACTCATGAATAATAGGTTGCAGAAAGGAATGCAAATATGATACCTGGGAATCGCCTCATAAATCTTAGCATAGTAGACTACTGCCACTACCTTCGTATATGTATCCCACCAGCAAACTGTATTGCAGTGCCTGGAATGTATTGACTACCTAGAGTTGGTGATGTGCCATAATAAGGTTTTCTGGCCTTGAAAGACTACACTCCTTTTAAAAGGGTGGGCCTGGCTCAGCAAGGACCACAGCCAGTCTGTGAAGAGCTAGAGACCAACATCCTATGGGACCACTGGGACAGGGCTGATGGCCCTGGAGGCTGAAATGAGGTCCTGGGCCATGGACAGGGTGGGGAGAGACCAAGAGAGGCTGGGCAGGGCTATTAAAGCCTAATAGCCTTTGAGCTTTAATAGCCTTTGAGCACTAATACTGATTCCTGCAGTCCATGGCTATTAAATTTTATTAAGGTTCAGCTTTAAATTTCCTTGGCAGATAAAAAATTATTTCCATACTCATCTAGGAACAGTACAAAGGTCTGCATACCTTGCACAGCCAGTGGAAGGAGACAGACTCTTCCAATAGGTGCTCACATCTCAGATTTTCTCAAATGACCTACAAACGTGCCATTTCCTTTCTGTTGACAGCAGAGGATGACAGTGCTTTCAAATTAACTGTATACCCTTGAATATGTTTCTACTGCAGGTTACCTGAGCTGGTTCTTAAAGAGATAACAGACCATAGAGGTGGCTTTGATGAGCAGCTGTGAGAATACTGTTGTGAATCTCAGCGCTGTGAAGTCCTGCTCCAACCTCCTTTGTGTGTTTTAGGAAGTGCTATGTGCTGTGTTCTATACATGCAATATGTGTATCATCTTCTTCCATACACCTTTATATCCACATGTATTTTTTCTCTCATGAAAAATAAGATGTGACCAGGAGTATTTATTGGCATCCAATAAGTCATAAATCTTGCTCTTCACTCATATTTATCACTATTACATTCCAGTAGCATAGATTGCTATAGATTTATATTTGTGAAAATCAGATGAGAATAAATCAGACAATGGGATTCATCTGACATAATATTAAACATACACAGTGTAAACAGAAGTATTCATGTAAATAAATTAATCAGTTTGAGCTGCTTTCTCTAATCCAAGGGAAATGCAAATAGGCACATTTATAGTGAGTCATGTGAACTGGTTTAGATTGCTTATTTTGCGCTAGCTGTGTTCTGCTCAGAGTTCATCTTCTCCACTGAATTGACTGAATGACTCCACTGAATGACTAGCTCAGATGTAGACATTTTCAGTATAGATATTTACATTTAGTGAGACCCATGCAGTTCCAAAATGTAGTGAAATGCTGAAATCCTTGACACATCAACTCCAAAACACATCTACCACCCAATATTCCATATTCCATACAGTGTGCTTGTCAGGTCTAATTTATCAACCTCATAGTCTTCCACATCACTATCCTTACTCAGCATGGTCTGTCTGCTGGTAGGAAAAGCTGATTGTGTCTTTTTGACCTGATTTCTCTCATGAGATTATCTCTCATTACAATTCAAAGAACAGTTAAATTTCAAATCTGAACAGTTTGAAGCATTTCCACCTCCAAAATCATTGCCTATATATTTTTGAAACAAATACAATTTCACTGTGTCTCACCTATTATTCAGCTTTTGACAATTTCTCATGCCTGATACTACAAAGGAAGTTTGGAAAGTCATCTAATATAATTAAACATCTGGGTAATGTAGCAGTTGGAGAACATTTTCCTTCTTGAACTACACAGATAAATAGCTTGTGATTCAAAGATGAGGCTGATCAGTCTTCAGAATTTGATTCTGGATGCATGCATGCTATGCATCATGCTGGACTAGCTGGAACATTTACATAATATGACACAGTGCTTGGCAGAGGTATCCAATTGGACCCTGCAAACAGGACAGCATTAATTCATCACAGCACATAAGTTAATTACCCTGATCTGTTAGAAATGCTAATTAATCAGGGCACAGAGACACATTTACTTGGTTATTTCTCTTCTGCTTCCAGAGCTAGCTCACCTGGCATAGCTCATAAATTTATACGCCTTTACCCTTTGCCTAAAGGAAATGTGCCTTGGAGTGTCCTGGCTCAAAATGAGTGTCGCTTCCTGGGTAGACTTTCTGATTTCAGTGTGTTATAAATCCATTAAAACTACCCAAAAGTATTGTCTTGATGTTACCTAAAAAAACCTACTGAGCAGTGGGGAGAATCACCTTAGAGAGCCACATCTTAGAGCAGACAGCACCACACAACAGCTAGACATTTTACGGATAATCATTAGTGATTTTGAAGTAACAAAGACTTTACAACTAAACTTGATGTAACTCAATTTACAATTTCCTTTAACCAGATGCAAAACTAAATGTGATAGCAGTGTGGTAAGTTAATTATTTATATTACTAAACATAGACTACGTATGTAGGGACTAAGACTCTGTTGTGCAAGGGACTGTCTGATTATAATAGAGAAAGACAGTTTTTGTCTTAAGGGAGTATATACTTTGAATAGACAAGAAAGATAAAAAAGAAAGAGAGACTGAGGGTGAAATAATTTACCTAAGCTCATACAGCAGATCAAGGCAGAGCTCTACTTTATTTTACCTCTCCCTCCAAATGTTCCCTGTCTTTCCTTACGCATTTTTTGCAAGACAGTAAATTAATTTGCTGATTTTTAAACTCCATGTGAATTCTGGGCTCAGGAGTAGCGTGATAAACTCAGGAACAAAAATCTCCTCAACAGCTGCAGGAAGAAGTAAATTCAAGCTCACTTGTCAAATGTAAGCTTGCTGCTGAGCACTTTGAGCTCTCAGGGGCTGTGTGTGGATTGTCTCCGCATCACTCTGCCTGCTGATTAGGCAAAACACATGTGGTTGAGACCAGTCAGCCATTGAGGCCCATAGGAAGCTTGTCATGTGGAAAGCTGTAGAAAAGCAGAGAAGAGAAATAGAGCCAAAAATCATATTTACTTCATATTTTAGCAGCAATTCAACTTACTTCCCAGAGCATGGAAAAAGCATTCTGGCTTCTCAATGGCTGGATCAACAAGTGCACTGGAAATGTTCCTGGACCTTCTTCCCACCGACTCCAGCCATTCATGGCAGCTAAACTGAGCTTATTCTGTGTACAGTATTTTAGGAACAAGGAAAACCAGTGTAATTCCCTGGTGTTCAGAGTTTTATTCTTTTTGAGAGTGATGAATTTAGTGAGAAGTATGTGTTTATAAAGATGGAGATATGACTCATGGCAAGGAAAATCTTAAACATCTGACCTGATCATTTAATCTTTCCTATTCCTTAGTTTCATACAGCTGAAGACCAAGGAGGATTATTAAAGTAGGAGCAAGGAAGCAACTGGTGTCACAATTACAGAATTGAGCACAAAACAAGTGATTTTTAAATGTTAGGATAACCCCAACTGTTAAAATGCCCTAATCATGCAGTTGAATAAGTGCTGTCACTTTAGGAGAAGGCTGTTTTGCTGCCTGAACTGTGCCTGTCACAACCCATCAAATATCATCTACTTACCTCCATACAGAGGTCACTCATAGTCTCAGATCACTATCCTGTGTCCTTCAAGAGAAATCACAGTGCTAGCAATGCTCACAGCCCAAAACAGTTTTGAGGAATGTTACTCAACTAATGCTAACAGGTAAACATTTTCCCATGATGGATGAATGTAAACTCCTCTCCTATCCTCACAGTCCTGCTAATCTTCCAGAGAGGGGAAGGGAGGAATTTCTTCCAAGTTCCAGATTATGTTCTGCTTATGCATATAATCAAGGCATAACTAAGAAAGGTGTCCCTTGCATTTTTTGAGAGAAGGAATTCATTCTACTATAGTCCTGTGCCTGGCTGCATCCAAAGTTTAATGCTTTAGAAGATGGTGAAGGAAAGATAAGGCGAAAAGAGAAGAAAAATTATGTCTGGACAGTCATGCTTTAGAAGGAAGCTTGGGTTTTGTGCTGATTAAATACAAATAGAGAAGTGTCCAGTTAATTGATTGATACCCTTTCAAATCCACCCCTTGATCAATCTCACTAGTTTAGTACAAGATTAGTCAGATGAACTAACATAACATTTCTAATAAACCTATGTAGCATAAAGAAGGAGAATATGGAAATACTGGAAAGGGTGTATGTGTGCATTTATTTATGCATTAAAGATTTGCATATATTTTTGAGTAAGCGATTTACATATCAGAATCTAAGTCAATTTTGTCTCTTATTTTCATCCTCAGATTAAAATGCAGTCTATTTTCAAAAGTTTATTCTTAAAGTAGATTTTGGGTCTCTAACAGACAAAAAGATAGAAATGTAGAGATGCCTCTTTATTTGAGGAACCAAATAAAGTAAACCAGCCTAGCTTGTTAGTGGTCTTTGGATGGTCTTAATTAGGCAAAATTTAATACTGGGTATGACTTCCTATTAACTGGGCCTTTCCTAACCTGGCTGTCATCCACTAGCCCATTAATTGGCTTTCTTCCCTGCCTGACACACTTAGCACATTTCACACTAGTAAGAGTTCAAAAGTTCATTAACACTCCAGTTCATGGGGCCTTAGATATTAATAGCAACAGAACCTTGCAGTAAAAGTTTATTCATAGATTAAACATTAATATACAGTTAATGCACAGAAACTACATGTGTGTGCAAAGCAAACTGCCTGAAGATATTGGTTTCTGCCAAAAAACTTAAATTTCTGGCTTTCAGTCAGTCTGATTGCCTAGAGCCCATGTTCACTCTCCTTTACCCTGAGGACAGCTGGCTACAGGCTTTATGCTTGAGCTTTGATTTCCACTACAGTCTTTACAGTGAGCTGCAAATGTTACCAGTGTGCTGAGGACTTTGCACGGCTTTCTACCCTCCCTGTGACCAAACCCGGAACTGAGCAGAATATTCACAGATCTAGAGCTGCATTAATTCATTCCAGGACCAGAAGGGGCCACCAGACCCCTACAAACTGTAGCTGGATCAAAGCATCTCTCTTCTGACAGAAGCCCAATTTAATTTGAAAGACTTTAGGAGACAGTGCGTCCTTCACAGATATAGAGATGTTATTGAATAAGGTGTTTCAATGTTGTAATCAACTTCACTAACGTGACATTATGTCTTAATTTGTACACTTTCAGTTTTCAGTTGTGGAATCTTGTTTTTCCTCTGCCAACAAGGCTGGAAAGAAAAGGTCTCCTTCCATCAGCCGGTTCTTTCTATTCACAACTCGGCACAGAGTAGAGCTCATCTAGCTTCATGTTGTAACATTGCTTTCTAATCTGTGGATCATTTTACAGGTATCCCTTTGAGTACAAGTATTTCTGCACTTTTCTTGACAAGGACAATATAAGTGGGCAAGATACTCCATAGTTTCATTGCAGTGCGAATAGAAACCACAGCTGAAGGGATTCCCTGTTCACAAGTGTGGGATGGTTTTAATCCTTCAGATCACAGAGCTGCACAGGGAGCTCACAGCAAGGTAAGTACAATTGCAAAGTCTTTCTTTAATCTATTCTTTTCCAGCATTCTCTGTTCCTGTATTTAATCCATCTGTCTATATTACTTCTTCTGCATCATCAAACTGCTGTCAACTGCAAGTTTAACTGGCGTCTACTTTTTGTTGCTTTATGGGTCATTTATCTTCACAACACCATTCTGGAACAGAAATGTTCCTTTTTTATACTTGGAAACTTTTTGAGGGAATAGTAAGCAATACTATGGTTCATAAGCAAGGAAGAAACTTGATCCAGGCATTATGGGATCTCTAGTGAATAACAGTGTTTTGCTTTGGATTAGGTATTGGATTAGGTCTCCTGAACTGGGCTGCCTTGGCAAGATGGGCAGGATCAAAGATGAGTTGGATGTAACTTGAAATCCAAATGGCTTAATCCTCTCAGGGCTGATCTGCCTCTTGGTATCTGGTATTCAGGTTTATAGAAAACGTTCTAGCAGAAAGGTAAACACTGGGAGAGTTTAAGCACCAGAGGAGTTTCACGATCTGAACTCAGCCTGGAGTAAGGTTTTAAAACATAAGACTTTTTGTGGATGTACCTTATGTATCTTGATTTTCTGTTGGAGCTGGGAAGAAATCACACTACAGCTAATCTGTGAGGGGCAGAGTGGCTGAGGTGACTCACAGTGTCACTCACTATTAATAAATAAAGAAACCAGGGACATCAGCACTGGACCCCCTGCTCATTTCCACTTCCTGGCTTTTTTTGAGCTTTTCCAACTAGCTCCAGCAAGACCATGACTGAAAACTGTTCTCAAGTAGTTCACTGGAGAGTACTCCTAAAACTCAGTGAGAATAAGACCATTTTAAATTGGCTCTTTCTGCCATGTACAGGTCTTACATGTTATCGCAGCAAACTTTGCTCTCCTAGATACCTCAGCACCTGCAACAAATGCTATGCAGTGCTCTGCCATGAAACCTTCACTCTGATGGGCTGTTACACTAACCTCCCATTATTTCAGGAAAAAAGAAGAGAAAAAAACCCCAAACATTTCTGGTTTCGGGCACCACATAGGGCACAGAGGAGGTAGAGAGGACTGGTAAGCAGTATGAACTCAGTCGGGCCATAACATTTAGCCTCAGTGCCAGAGAAAATGTTTTTGCTCCTATTTTGTTTGTCATTAATAGATATAGTCATCTGTTTCCACACAAAACTATAGAGGTCCACTAAAAAAAAACCCTACTCTTATCCACTTGGGCTGCTCTCCTGACTGTTTATGTGCTGATACCTCTCTGTAAGAGAGAATTCGCCTGTAGGAAATCTCAACTTAGATCTGTAAGCGTTTGATAAATGGGGAGATAAATTATCCACAAAATTTATTGTGTTTTCAAGTGCTGTGAACTGTTCTCTAGAGTCTCTCTTGGCTCTGTTTTGGGCCACTTCAGCTCTCTCTCGTGTGCTTTCCCATTCTCCAATACAAATCCAAGCTAGGCAGATAGGCCTAAGAGGTGATGACCTGAGCCAGTCTGTGCCACTTTTTCTTAGGGACAGAGATCTTTTCCTGACCCCCTTTTAGTTTAGCATTAGAGGCAAGGCCAAATAAAGCCCCCTTAGAAGTGATAATATACCAAAACTATTGCATCTTACCCCTATTAGTGCCTATATCCCTCCAGTGCCACCATGCATCAGGATCTTCAGATATTCTAGCTGCCCTTACTGTCTTGAAGACTGCAGCATGACTTTCCCCCTCTACCTGATCCTGGAGGCACTGGGGATCTGAAGCTCCTGGCTTGCCAAGAAAAAGGCAGGAGGGAATTGAGCAAGCACATGGACAACGTGCCCATAGCTAAACAGCAAAAAGTGCTGGGTAATTAATAATTTATCTCTGTCTGTCTGTTTGCACTGTGTTCTCTCTCTTTACAGCAGAATGAGGACTTAGAGAAAACAGTAACAAAATGGAATTGTTTAAGTGGGTGTTTTCTTGAAAGGGATAAAACGTGACTGGGTTTCTTGCCAAGTTGTAAAGAACATTTCCACTTGTCAAGTAAACCAGTCTGGGACTTCAGAAAGTTGAAAATGTAAGGCTACATTAGTTCAGCTGCTGGGCTCCATGGAGGCCATTGAAATCAGGCAGATTTTGGGGGTACTGAGTCACATCCTTAGCTTGTGTCCAGCTTTCCATTGGAAAGGCTGTATTGTACTTCATGAAGGCACAGGAAGAGATGGGTGCTCTGTCATCTTTCCTGTCAAGTGATGGATGTGTCAATAAAATCATGGGACATGCAAACAAACCCCTCATGACCAAACTATAATTAGCTGGTGTTTGATCAGTGCGTGTTCTTCTACACACATGAAGCAGGGGGTAAACTGGGACCTGCACTGAAGGTGGTGCCAGGGAGTAGGCTACAAGGCAGCAGAAGGGCTCCTGCCTCCCTCCCCTGCCTGAGGAGCTAATGGGAGCAAGCTCCACAGCTTAGCTGAGTTGCTCTGAGGCCTGGTCACTGCATCCCAGCCTCAGCTGTGGATCATGTGTGCAGGGATTTGAGTTAAATGGTCTCCTGGTTTCATGGCTTCTATTCCCCATTTTTCTTGTTCAGCAGGCCCCTATAAAGTCAAAGTTGCCCCAAACCTCAGTCTTACCTCATCTGCAGATGAAATCCTACCCACCCTCTAAACTTCCATTCCTATTCTTCTTCTCCTTCTTCTCCCTCAGAGGATTGTCAAATGAGAGAAAATCCATGTGTATAAGGTATATATTATTCTATTTAGCTTTCACACTGTGCTCTGTGCAAATGTCTACATAAACAAGTTTTTAAAGAAATCTTGCCATTTCTTTCTTCCCTCCCCAGCATAACATTAAACTTAAATGTCAGATCAATTGTATTTTTCTTCCCGACAGCAGACTTACTACGGCCCAGAATATTCCCAACACTCATGCAACCTCTGTGTGGTTATCCTGAAGGATTACTGCAGGTCTGTGTATATGCTAGCCTTGAGAGGTCAGTCTCCACAGACCCATTCATCCTGACAATGGCATTACTTTAGCATGTGTTAAGAGCTCCTCATTTAAAAATGCTTAGCTGATGCATTTTAATTTCCTTTCAGCTTTCCATTTCTTTTATGAAAGGCAAGAAGAAGGGACAAGCTTGGGGTTTTTTTCTTAATGCATTTCTGCAGCTTTATCCTAAGGTATTTGAAAAGCTGCTACAAGTGTCTCGGTTTTATGCTTAGGACGCAGAATAGTTCATTGACTTGAAAAAAGCCACAGGAAACAGGCAGCTAAACTGGTAAATTAATCAATCTTGTTATTCTTTTAGCTACTACGCAGACTACATCTTCTCTTTCAGGTATAAACTAGCACTCATTTGTACAATTATTATGGAAAGAACCAAAGAAATATGATGACAGTGAGGTGTTAATGTCAATACCCGGACTAGGCAACGAAGTTTCCTTCATTGATATTAATCTGATATTAAGAATGATCATATCATAATAAAAAAACTTTTAATTTTCCAAAGTTTGATTTTTAGTTTTGTTATTTTGTTGCTGTGCTAAATTATAGGTCATCAAAAACGCCTATTTTTTTTCCAACAGACATTTGTTCTATTAAAAGAGAATAACAAATGCATTTCTGCAGAGAAACAATAGAGAGTGAGGGCTAATACATTTCCAGATTTTTTCCTTCCTGCCTGAAGCATAGAGCCTGACAATTAATGTATTTTCTTAGGAGAAAGCAGCTCCAGGACTGAAGAGGAATGTCTGGGATGAAGTAAAGGTAGGTCTCTCACACACTAACTCTGATAACTCAGTTGCTGTACTCTTACAATAAACCTGCTTCTGTTGGTTTACAAGAAAAGCCATGGCCATGTCATTTTGAGGAGCTTGGTCTTGTCAGCATGTCTAACATGGTCTGAGAATCATGGCCAGGATGAGTTAGCTTCAGCAAGTAATGCTTAGGGTAACATTTATCTTCCCTAGTGATGTTTAGAATGTAGGCATTTACTTCAGAACTCATCCCACTCCTCATGATGTGAGAAATGGGAACATTTAGAGCATGGTTCACTTGAACTGTTTGAACTAACTTTTGTTAGATTGTTCTCTGAGATCATTCAGCTCACTAATGTGGAAGAAAATGGTCCAATCAGTGTTCTTGGTTACTTCTTTGTGAGGTTAGTGAGTTAAATTAACTCACAAAGGGGTGCCAGTAGGAGATATCAAAATAAGCATGAACAGAGATAAAGAGCTGGATTAGTGAATCCTATTTCTTCAAACTACAGTTTTTGACAGCTAAATTCTGTTTATCTCCCCATTTAGATAGGGATTTGTCTCTTCTGTGTATGAAACAACATACCCAGCTGTTTCCACTGATGGCGATATATAGTTTGGCACAAACAGTGTTATTTCCAAGTCACATGAATGAGAATGCACTGAATATTACAGTTTTTACAGCTGAGATGAAGGTATGAACAAGATTGAAGAATTGTATTGAATTGATTTAATGATAATACATATAAAATATTGTTGTAAGGAATTTAGGTGTCTCTGAAAATGGAATGACACATTTTGGGAAAGAAAGAGGTAAAGGATATATTATAGGCTCAAAAATCAGTCCTAGTCAAACTCTCATTGAAGACAACAGGTAAATTCTGTTTAATGTAAACTGGAGAACTGATTTAGAAACATAATTATCAAAGCATTTGTTGACTGAATGAATATGCATTTGTGCCGTGGTTTAACTCCAGCCAGCAACTAAGCACCAGATAGCCGCAAACTCACTCCCCTCCCTGGAGGGGGTAAGCAAAGGTAAAAGTAAGAAAACCAGTGGCTTGAGATAAGAACAGCTTAATAGTTGAAATAAAATAAAGTAATTATAATAATAATAATGATTCTAAAATTATAATGAAAAGGATTTTTTTTAAAGAAGAGAGAGAAATAAAACCCAAGAAAAATAAGTGATGCAAATGAAAAACAGTTGCTAACCACCCAGTGACTGATACCCAGCCAGTTCCTGAGCAGCAGGCCCCTGGCCAGCTTTCCCCTAAATTACATACTGAGTATAATATTGTATGGTGTGGAATAACCCATTGGCTGAGATGTGTCTCCTCCCAGCTCCTTAAGATCCCAGCCTACTCGCTAGGAGGGCAACACAAGAAGCTGAAAGGTCCTGAACTTAGTGTAAGCACTGCTCAGCAACAACTAAAACATCAGTTTTTTTCCAACATTATTCTCATCCTAAATCAAAAACACAGCACTATACCAGCTACTAAGAAGAAAAGTAATTCTGTCCCAGCCTAAATCAGGAGAATTTGACAACTAGTTTATAAGATGCTTGTTCAGAATAAAACCACCACAATAATAAACTACTCTGACAATCAAAGATATAGTTTGGAGTTATAAAAGTTTCATTTTGGTTTTACATAGAAGTGTAGGCTTAAGACATAGGCAGAGATACATGTAGAGAGTATTCTGCTGATGGCCTATCCAGCCTCATTTATCTTAGCACTATCTAACCTAACTGCAAAGAATAAGCTACAACTTATGCAGTTTGAAAGGCCGACTATATTAACTCCAGCTCTAAAATACAGCCACATACTTACCAGGCCTCTACTTTAGAGCTGGCAAGTGCCACAAGTCCATAATTTCAAAGACCCAAGAAACAAAATTAACACTGGAAAATTAACATAAGGATTTATTCTGCACCAAAACTGACTTTAGAATTTTTTCAAAGCTGCAAATATACTAAGCAACTAAACCCAAGCCTGGAAAAAAATCAGTCTTGAAAGTATGCTTATTCACCTCCCTCACAGGGGTATTAGAAGAACTGATCTGACCTAGACATGCAAAATGCATCAGGATTTCCAGACAAAAGTCTGTATATATTCAGAATTCTATTACAATGAACTAGCTGAGTATGCTGAAAGTGCCTTTGTAATTTTAATAAAATTAATTTAATTTGAATTTGTAAGCAGTTGCTGAGAGACAGCAGTTCCCACTCCCACCTGTGAAGGAAACCAGATCTTAATGGAACTCTGTTAGATATATAAATGTGATAAAGACTGCATCAAAAAGAGTCTACAAATGAATGGCAAACCAATCAGCAGAATGCTTGAATCATGTCTCTTCCCAGCCTTGATATAAGCTAATTCTGAAAGAAGCTGCCTAGAAAGAAAGTACAGACCTTTTAAGATAGTAGCACTAAAATAAGTTAAATACTTGCAGTAGGCAGGATGCCTCTAATCAGCTCTCCATTAAAGGCATACTTACATGAATGCTCTTTGTCTGGGTCTAAATGACAAAGCACAGTTCTAAGGGGATGGGTAGTTTGGGTTGTGCAACTAATTGCACTCTGAGAAAATTGTATTCAACATAATCAAGAGGTAAATCTAGCCTGTAAAGGAAAGATTCTCTAAGAGACTAGAAAGAAAGGATGCAACAGAAAAAAAGAGCCAATGTAACAGACAAAATATGACAGGCTAGGCAGAGACAGAAGTTTGAAAAAAAGGAGATAGAGAAAAGAAAGAAGGCTTCTTGGGAAACAAAAAATTATACAGCTGTAGGAAACAGTCCCTTTAAATTCTTCTTTTTAGTTCCTACGCTGTTCTCAAATAGAGATGTATGCTTTACAGGAGGTAGAGTTACTTTGAAAGACATTAAAAGTGTTTTTCAAGGCCTTAAATGAGGAAAATGAGCTTGAACTGGTGGTAAAAGAGATGGTACAGAAGTCAAAAGCTGCTTAAAATGGCAAGCCTTTCTTAGACTAAGAGAGGTCCTGTGGTCAAGTCACAAATGCCAAAAGGTTTCTTGAACAGGAGGGTGGGAGCTCTGAAAGGCAGGAATACCTCTCCTGCTTGGCAAAGAAGCAATTCAGTGCAAAGAAAGAGAATGGGGCAAGAAAAAGACTAGCTCTGCAGTCAAGTACGCTCAGAAACAAGCCTCAGCTTCCCACCTCCTAAGTCCCTGAAGTAACCCCAGAGCTACTGAGCCACATTCTCTTCTTCTGCCTGGCTCCCATCTTGCGGAAAATGCTTTTCTTTGTTGGACTTCAGCACAGTTTCAGCAGGAGAGGTGGAACCTCTGCTGGCTGGGAACAGCTGCAGGATTGGTAACTGTGGTTCTTCCCAGTACCTAAAGGATGTTGGGATGCATCTCCTCAGCTGGAAACGATCTTAGGGCTTGGGTTTCCTGTCATCAGACTCCATGGACTGTTGCTTCAGTGTAGGGAAGCTGCACTGGAAAGAACAAATAAGTCCACTGTTTTATGAAAGAAAACAAACCCAATAATATCTCCCAGTCTTGAAAAACACCACTGAGGACATGTAGGCAGCATGCAGTGTTGTCAAATGGTAGCTAAGGTCCCTAAGATACCTAATCTAGGCAAATAGAGCTTGGCATCTATTTTACTGCAAATATTTGGAGTCAATGTAGATGTACCTTTGGATGCAAACCTACAGCCTGTGAACTCTGGTCAGATTTAGGAGCTTTCCTGTGGCCCAGTATTGAGACACTCCCCAGTGTTCTACACAAACAGTTGTCTTTCCTCATTGATTCCCATAGTGTAGCTTCAGCTGCTTCTCACACAGCTCTCCTAAAAGCTGGGAACTCCATTCAGAAGGACTTGACTCTCCCTCTAACGCAGGACAGGAGTTTCTGCTCAAGCATTAGGACACTTAAAGGTTGGGTGAAATATCTAAGTCACCTTGTCTCACAAAGTGTGACAATAGATTTAGTAATGACTATGAGATGCTCAGGTAATTCAGAAGCAGAAACTCTCTAGGTGCTTTTAATAAGTGTGTTTTAAAGTACAAACTCTGTTCCAATCCCTTTAGGACCCACACGCCCACAGCCCACTTCCCAGTGCAGTGTGAGTCAGGAGATGGGCTGTGCAGCTGAATAGTCCTGGCACTGTCTGCCCTCATCAGATGATGGCATGGCTTCTGCCAAACCAGACCTCTTTGGAGGCTTTGGACCAATGCCATGTATATTTTGGGGACAAAGCCACTGCCTAAAACTTTTCTCTTAACTGAATAAACCTCCATAAAACTCTCTATTAGAGTGACACCTGGACTCTTTACTGGTTCTCGTTTCTACATACTGCTGCTGTTACATTTGTTTTAATCTCCTGTGGCTCCTTGTATTTGCACAGTAACTGGTGCCATTATTGCTGAGCTGTGTAATTACAGAGTGGATCTCTCAGTAGCACTAAATGTATAATTATAAAGTTCTCCAAAGTAGGACGACAAAACAACTGTTCAGTGTTTGCAGCCAATGGAGTTCTACTGTATGCACTTTCCATACCACTTAGTTTACTGCCTGCTTAACTTTCCATAAAGTGTAATTAGGTTCTGGGTAGGATTAGAAGACACATGGAGTATAATATATTAACTGCACTTCTTATTCATAAAGTAACAAAGGCTCTGCATCAAGTTAATGCCAACAGTTTCCCTTGAAAATAACACAAATAATTTGTCACTGCTCATTACTCTCACACTGCTATACCACTGCTGGCTTTTGAAAAGAGAGTTTCTAAAATTATCCAGAAGAGCTGATTACTGGTTTTGGTATTGTAATGTTTAAATGGACCAAAACAATTTGAGATCTATGCATTCAGACCAAGCAAATAGAAGTGTTTTGGTTTTGCATTTGTCTTTCTGGCACGTATGGATTGTTTTCTTTCTTGCTGAAGGAGAAAGGGTACCCACTGGAATACAGATAGCAGAAAGCCAGAGCAAGACCTCTGTTTAAATGAGGTATGGACATTTGTCTTTTGAACAGTGAGTGGTCTGACCTGAGCCTTTTAACAGTAACAGGAATATTAGTTCTCTGAAAGCAGAGACGACAATGGGGTTAGGCTACATTGCGTGACAGGCTTTCACAAACTCACTGAGATTTCTCTGTCTGAAGGGACAAGCTGGACAAAGGGATGAAACAACTTCCCCAATGTCATACACAACAGCCTTGAAGAGGAACTAGGAATAGAAGTGAGATTTCCTAAATGCCATGGTAGTGCCAGGTCCACATTGACATGTTGCTCATCCTCCATGTAGCCCCTCTAGCCCACCTCAAACTCGTTAAGAACTCTTGCTAAAAGAATTGTGTGTTCCTGTTAATCTAGCTCAATTCAAATGGGTGCTTTGATGCTTCCTTTGGAGACTCAGCCAGATATCGTCACACACAGTGTTTGCACTCAGCAGGGCTACAAGGGGAAACCTGTGCAGACCCTCTTGCACACTCACAAGACTGAGGGGACCTATTCACATGTCACTTGTGGTTTGTTTGTTCCTTACAACTGAAATAGTATTATATCTAAAACACTAACTCTTCCCTTCCAAAAAAACTGAGGTCTTCTCTTTCACCTTAGTGTGTAAGAGGCTTTGAATACTGTGTTGTCCTGGGAGCAGAACAGAGGACAAAATGTGATGGATATACTTATTTCCTGCAATATTGAATTTGTGAATCATCTGTTTAAGATCTAACAGCTCTCTCTTTCCCATATTCCCAAGTGTGAAGGGCTGGCTGGAGCCAGGACTTCTGCAGCTCTATGGCGGATGCCACAGGTGGGCTTCCTTTTTCCTTCTTTCTGACCTTGGAGTCAAAGACTCCACTGAGAAGTGAAGCAGGGTTGGTTTTTTTCATATACCTGAACAGATGGGAATTATTATCCCAGTAAGATCACAGTGCTTAGCCTTTCCCAAAGGAAAACGAGTATAACAAAACTGGATCTTCAGTCTCCAATCCAAGTCCCATTCTCTTGCTTTTCTGACATGAAATAAGCAGACAGCTGAAATCTCTATTATGGGAGTATGCATCCAACATTAACAAACCCTGGGGAAAATGGGGAAAATGACAGCTGACTTTGAAGTGATCTTTTCTAGTACAGACAGAAACACGCTGGTGGACTATTTTCAGTTACCCGCTACTGTTCCACTCTAGGTTTCCCCAGCTGCAATGCCTGCCTTTGCTCTATTGAATCCCTTCACAACAGTTTTGGAAGAAAGTGCTGTTATATAAAGAGATCCAATTCAAAAATTACTATCCTAAACAGTAGCCTTTAATTTTCAAAGCTGTCAATCTCCCCTATTTAATATGTGTTGGGCACAAAAGAAGATAAAAAAGAAGGGTATAGATGCTGTTTTCTAATACTTCAGAGAAAGTATTTTTTGTGTTGTTCTCATTTTCCTTCTTTCTTATCTGCTTTTTTTTTCCTTTTAAAAAATCTTTTCACTTTCAGAACATGAATCCTCTCTTTTTCCCATTGTTGTCTGTCGCATGAACAATCACCCAAATAGAGTCAGTGTGGTGTTAGTTCTCTTTTGTAAATCCATGTTTCGCTCGATCTCAACTACCTTTCCCTTATTTAAACAATTATGCTTAAATGTGGTCTAAGACAAGTTGATGGTGTGCTAAACAGAGGCATACTGCAACTTTCTCCAAAGCTGCAGGGAATTCAGATCACAGACAGTAACTTCTCACTTCAAAAGTCTTCTCATAATAATAATTTTTTAATCCTGATATAGAGAAAAAGGCTCTTAATTAACTCTGCTTATCTGCCTTCAGTCACACTCGGAGTATAATGTGCAGGACTCCACAGCGTTATATACTGCAGCACAGCCTCATCAATAGCGATTACGGTTCCTTGCCTGTCTTCAGTATCTTTGTTCAGCAATGGATCTGAAACACAGTCAAAGCTGAAACAGCTACCAGCTACGGCACATAAAGACAAAAGAACAACGTGAAAGCCTTAAGTAAGCTTCAATGCCATAACAATGCTTCTCAACCGCAAGGCCTATCAATATGAAGCCCTTAAAATGCAGTTTAGAATGCTAAATAATAGCTTTATCCCCACCAGCAATGTATATATAACACTGAACTGAAGCAACTGCTGAGCTGAAGCAAATGCTAACTTCAATAGCTTCTAATTAGAGATGATTGACTTTTCTCATTAAAACCACTTTTATTTGTTTTTTTCTGAAAATTCTTATCTCCACATATTTCTTCAGTTTTCAAAATGGTCCCCACTGAACTTACCATTTTTCCTTCCAAGAATTAAATTTCATTTGAAAAGTAAACATTTCGAACAGTTTTAAATTATAGTTTTCTGTAAGAAAGCCGTGTCCAAATTGTTTTACCCATTTCTGTCTATTACAGAAGTCCTCGTTCTGAAGTAAGAGTTACTTGTGTTAGACTGAAAGACATCCTTTGGTTTTGTTCTGTTCTATATAACAGTGGACATATTTGTTCTCCTTTGCAGCACAGCTCCCCAGACTTCGTGTGCTAAATAAACAGTCCATGTAGACTCTATTTGTATTCAGATCCTCCCCAGAGATCTGAATTTCACATCCTCTATGAAATCACTACTGTTGCTAAAGCAACATGTAGTGGGGTTTTTCTTTCAAACTCTGGATCTTCTCATAACTTTTAGCCTCAATCCTAAAGATGTATCTGCTGACTTACTTGTATGAGGTATGGCAAGTTCCATTTCCATCAAAATTCTCAGAAATACTTTCAGTACCATAACCTAAGATGGGATTTAACCAACATTTGATACCAGCCTGTTAAGATGTCCCAAAAGGTAACGGAGAGATGATGGGAGTATTTCAGGAGGTATTGAATAGAAAGAGAAAGAAATCCTGAAGAACTTTAACCAAGTGATGCTTGATACAAGAATCTTTTCTAGATAAAGACTAAAAGATGTTTGAATAAGACAGGATATATAACAAAGCAGCAGAATCTGCACTCCCAAATATGATAGATTTCAGGACTTTTCTCATAACACTTAATAACATATATTGTCCCCAGTTAGTGTTTCCACCTTCTGAGTATTTCCACCACACATTCTTTGCTATGTTAAGTGTTACAAGAGAAGATTCATCTTCAGGTTTCATGCCACAAAATAAACCGTGCCAGGCACTAGGAATCAGTGATTCCTATTTAACCTTAAGATGACAAATGTGCATTCTCTTGCCTTGCTGGCTAAAAAAGATTTACTGAAGGAACCATGTTTCCTGCTTAACATGCTGGATAAACTGATATATCTCATCATGAGACGCAGAGGAAAACTGCTATCATTGCAGAACTTCTTCAGTGGAAAACCAAAAGTGGCCAGCAAACAGAATCTAAGTCATGTGAAATGCAAGGTCATTTGTAGACTGGAAAAATATTTTGTTTCAAAGCTTGGATTGCAATTTTAATTTTCAAAAACAATTAAAAAACAAGCATAAGGCTCATTATCTTATTTCCTATTGATAGATAAAGACTTCAGGTACGCAAAATTCAGGGTACATAAATTGCATGTGTCCCAGGTTCAGTATCTAGTATCTAAGACTTTGGTTCCTTTTGGGAGTCTTCCAAAAAAACTGATGTCCTTGGCCGCAACTGGAGAATAAGGGTAACAGGGAAGAAGAGAAGGATAAGGATTTAGTCTCTTTATCCAGTGCTAGAGATTCTCCTTCTCCCTTCAGTGAGAGCAAAAAGCTATTCCTAAACATATGATAAATCAAATATCATAGTAATATTTAGATAGGATATATGGTTTTTCACATTCAGATCCCACAGACATCCAGAAAACACAGTGGAGAGGATAATCCTCTCTCATTGGGTCAGCAGACAGACTGGTTTACTGTTCAGGGAAAATTTAGACTGCTTCAACACAGTGTAAATGACACAACATCATTTGTGAGCAATATTATCCCACTGGGACATGCCTACCAGTCAAAAACATCTATTATATAATGACAGGTCAAGTCAACAAAACTTATGAAGGAGAGATCATGATTTGAATATAAGGACTGCAACTGCAGCAAGACTTTTGGCTGGTGTTTCACACTCACACACCTCACCCATAACCCTAGCCCTGCCAGCCCATGTTCGGTGCTGTGCAGAAGAAAAGTGTTTAAGTGCTTTTCCACTCCTGGTATCTAAGGCTTACTTTCCCTCCACTGTAAAACAGTGCAATCCCTAGGCAGAGCTAATTATGCTCATCTGATTGCAGTACACATGATCTATCTTATCAACATCTCCTTCTTAGCACAGTCTCTCACACTGGGATCTCAGAAAGGCATGGCCCAGCATCCCTCTCTGCAGGGAGCACTGTAGCAGTTTAAGAAGAAAAAGGTTCTGGCTGTATGCTCATGCTTTAAAATATTCCTTTCTCTCGTGAAGCAGTAACATTTTTGGGAATGGGGTTTATACAATATTTAGGAGTCAAACACATATTGAACTCAGCATGAGTTAGACTATGTAAGTAATTTTAAAAGCTGGTCCTATGAACGTGTATAGAAGCAAGAACTGTAGCTGTGTAAGGCCAATTGCTAAACATAACAGTGAAAAGCAACAGGAAGGAAAAGAAAGAAAAAGTCAAGATTTTCTTTTGTGGTGTCTCTGTAACAAAGGGGAAAGCAGTCAGGTGCAAAATGTGTTCAGTTTAAAGATTTTATTTGAAAATATTTGTGGCATCACTTTTCAAAAGGTGCAAGTCATAAAAAAATGAGGAAATTCAATAGCTTTTATATGTATTAAAATTGGGAGCAATTAATTATGTCTAAATGTGCCTCAGTAAATGTTCTCTCTAACCTAACGGAGGCTTGCAGTGCTGGGGTATAAAGGTCGTTGGGGAAAATAAGAACTAAGAATTCTCCTTTGAGCAACAAGGTCCTTAAGTAATCCCATATGCTACATGAACTGCCGTTAAAGATGAGGAATAACCAAAGAACAGGTGCTGTTGCTGGAAGCATGGGGTTTAGATGAAACAGTTGGAAGCTCTATTAACTGTAATGGAACAGATGCAGCCAGGCAGAGTGCCTGGCTGAGCAGGAACAAGATCACAGAATTACAGAATGGTGGAGGTGGTAAGGGACCTCCAGAGATCACCTAGTCTAGTCCCTGATCAAAGCAGGGGCAGAGAGAGCAACTTCCTCAGGGTCGTGTCCACTAGGGCTTTGAATACCTCAAAGAGGAAGAATGGAACTTCTCTAGGCAACCTGTTCTAGGTTCCATACAGTAAATAAATAAACAAACAAATAAAATCACTTATTTTTAAGTAGATATTTTTGTATTTCACTTTGTGTCCACTCTTTCTTGTCCTTTCATTGATCACCACCAAGGACAATCTGGCTTCATCTTCTTTACTCCCTACGGTCAAATGCGAGTACTCCTGCAAACTTAGCTTGCTTTCCTGCACATCAGGATGCTCTATTCTTGAACTTGCTGGAGGTGATCCTTGAAAATGAAGAATCTCCCTTGGTCTGTCTTCAAGACCATCTCAGAGGGAAGAGCTACTTGAAAAAAATAAAGTCTGTTCCTTTTAAGTCCAGGGTTATGATCCTGCTTTTTGCCCTGATCACTGCTTTCAGGATCCTGAACTCCACCACTGCAAGATCGCTGCGTCCAAGACCGTCCCCAGCCTTCACATCCCTGACCTGTTCTTCCTCGTTTGTAAGTATCAGATCATCAGACTATCTCTCATCATAGAATCATCAATCACTTGTGTCAGAAAGTTGTCAAAAATGCACTCCAGAAATATCCTGTATTGCTTGTGTCCTGTTAGGTTGTACCTCCAGACGATTCTGGGGTAGTTGAATTACCCCATTAAGACCATGGCCTGTAAACATCTGGTTTCTTCCCTTCATTTGAAGAAAGCCTCATCTACTTTTATCTGATTGGGTGACCTGAAGCAGACACCAACAACAGTGTTGTCCTTGTTGATTTGTGCTGTAATCCTGACCCATAAACTCTTGGCTTGCTCCTTTCCTATGATCAGGAAGAGCTCCATGTGTCCCTTCTGCTATTTCAAATAAAGGACAAATCCCCCTCCTTACCTTCTTAGACAGCGTTTCCTAAAGAGCCTACATCCATGCATCACAGACCTGTAGCTATATGAGCTTCTCCACCATGTCTCTGTGATTCAATCCCTGACCTCTACTTCCTCCTGGTTTTCCCTGAGCATTAATGTACAAGCACTTCAGAGAGGCACCCGCTCGTGCTGTCCTGTTCCTAGGAGAGATATTGAGAATTTACCCCATAATCCTTTCCTGTAGACACTTTTTTCTTCGTGTGTGGATGCTTGGGGAGGGATTTCTTTGACCCTGTTTTGGTATTTTTCAGTGTTTCTTCTGTCCGTATCATCACTACCTTTTGCTTGCCAACCTGGCCTGCCACTTCCTCACTTAATTGTGGGCTGTCTTCTCCCTCCGCTGTCATTCCTAGTTTACTTAAAGGTTCAATAACTCCATGCAAGGTAATTTATTCAATCAGCAAGCTCTTTAATAAAAATTAGTGCTCAATGAATGAGTAAGCCACAACCAACCATGCACATGGTACTGTCTCTATGGAATTTCATAAATGCCAGATTCCACCACTGGAATCTAAAAGAAGAATAAAAGTCTTTCTTTATTATCCCTTAATATCTTTTGCTCCATTTATTATTTAGAAATGTTTATGTTTCCTTTTGCAAAGAAACCTTGCCACAGAGTCTCTACCAGACCATGAGAAACATTGAAAACAATTCTAAAACCAATGTGAACCTGTTTTAAAACATCGTTTGACTTGTTAGAGTTCCTGTTCTGACTCAGTTCTCCTCTGTTTCTTCCTGTGTCCACCAGAACTTGCCTGTCTGTCAGCTATTGTGAAACGCCTAAAATATTCATATGTTTGTGCTCTGTTAATTATATTCCTGTAAATATTTGTAGCAAACTCTATCAGTCCCATTTACTGATAGAAACGAGGCAAAGATCCTTGCTGTTCTGTGCTTTTTGTCAAGTTGAGGAGATAAAATGGTGCCCAGGGTAGAACAGAGAGGAGGTATTATTTCTTATCAAGTCAGAGGAGGAATTATTTCTCATCAAGTCAGAAACTGAATGAAACCTGAAAGGCGTATAAGAATATGGAGTATTAGGCTACAGGGCTGGCTTCTTTGGACTGAGGAATCTGGTGGCAGAAACTTAACTTGGAAGCTGCTCTGATTGACCAAATGGTGGGTCAAGACTACTGGTCACACTGTTGTTTTCTCTAACATAAATTTCTATGTGTGTAGGAAGCACAAAGATGGGAGAGGGAGAAGTCTAACATGGTGAGAACACTTCCACTAGTGCTTCATATTCATACAGAATACCCCACAACCAGCCTCATCTGTTTTTGCATTTGCCAGATTGTGCCAAGTAGGGCAGCCAGCCAAAAATGACCCTGAAAGACATCCTCCTCCTCCCAATTTGCTCTCACTCCATTAGAAGCTTTTCTACCAGAAATCAAGTAAGGGGCAATGACATAAGTGCTCAGAGAGTCCAAGCAAGTAGCAAGCATAGAATGGCTGTCCCCATAGTTATACCTTCACATATTTCAGCTGTTTAAGAATTCCCTGAGCTGAAGATTGCACCTGGGCCAACATTACTGCTTTAAATGTTGCAATATTTTTTTATTGCTTTAATCATTTATACATTAAAAGCCCTATGGGGTCCTCAGCGCTAAGTCAAAGATGGTAGCAATGCTTGCCTTTGTGTGGGGATGCAGCAGTCACAAGGGAATGGACCTGAGTCCCCAGCAGGAAAGAAACACTTCAAGGTAATATTCATCTGAAGGCTTTTAAGGGTGGGAAAAACCTCAGTGTTTTGTTTCTTCACAAATACTATGCCTGTTACAGGATATAACAAAAATTTTAAGCAGCATATAAAACAATAGCAGGATACAACACATCATTATAGACAAAATATCTGGAACATAATGTGAAATTGCAGCAAATCCCATCCCTCCCATCGCACACTCTGTTCCAGCCATCATCATAAAGATATTTACGCTACATAAAGGCAGTCAATTCCTGAATTTTCATAAGTGTATTAGTAGCCTGCACAATAATTGAGACCATATTTTTCTCCCTAACACCATGGGCTAGAGAAAAGTCTACAGAAAGCTCTTACCCTCTATATCAGGCCATGTCAAACTGCTGAAGAAACTAATTTACAAGATTTACCAACTCAAAAATTGATGCATTAAATGTTTCTTCAGAACAATTTAAATAAGCTTTGTGTTAACCACATCCTTCCTTTCTTGAAAATACTCCATCTCACTGTGACTCCAGGTTACTGAACTTTGAATCTACCTATGTATGAAGAGCACATTTTTAGCTTTTCCTTTCTCCTACAAGGAAAGTGAAAGACGATTTCAAGATAAAGTTGGTGCTCTACTTCAAATCCTTTTTCATAGCTCAAAAGTCTCAGCAGTTAAGCTGTTTTGCTGTGCAGTGCTAGAAGTGGAAAATATGACCAAATTATAGTCTTCCTCTCTGTGTTTCAAATGTATTTGATTAGGTCCTTCAACAAGCTGGTTATAGAAAGCTGGGTTAACAAGGTTCTATACTTTATGATCATTGACTTGTAATTATCTCTCTATTTAGTATCTCCAAAGTAATCATATTTTTTTATGCAACACACAAGGGATGGTTAAATACAAAACACTGACTTGGCTGAAGATGCCAGTAAGAAAATGTTTAGGAAAGGTATTTCAAAGGAAGTGTCAATTGTCATGTTCTAGTGACCTGACTATACATCTGTTATTAGAGCCACTATAACAAGCAACATGTTGGATAAGGTAGACTTTTGTCTGACCACATTTTGAAAGTTATAGTATTTTTATGTGCTAATATAGTTAAAGAATTACATTGCTGTCAAGATACCAGATGGATCCAAGCTGTTTAACACCTCTGTCAGTGACATGGACAGTGAGATTTAGTAAATCCTCAGCAAGTGTGCTGACAACACAAAGCTGTGTGGTGCAGTCAACAAGCTGGAAGGAAGGGGTGCCATCCAGAGGGATCTTGACATGTTTGAGAGGTGGGCCAATGCCAACCTCACGAAGTTCAACAGGGCCAAGTGCAAGGCTCTGCACCTGGTTTGGGGCAATCCAAAGCATAAATTGGTTTGGGATTGAGAGCAGCCCTGCAGAGGAAGACTTGGGGTGCTAGCTGATGAGTGGTTTAACGTGATCTGACAGTGTGCACTTGCAGCCCAGAAATCAACCATGTGCTGGGCTGTATCACAAGAAGCATGACCAGCAGGTTGAGGGAGGTGATGCTTCTTCTCTGCTCCACTCTCATAAAACCCCATCTGCTGTCCTGTGTTCAGCTATGGAGACCCCAACACAAAAAGGATGTGGACCTGTTGAATTGTGTCCTGATGTGGTGGAATCTCATCTTCCTGGTAAGATGATCAGAGAGCTGGAGCACCTTTCCTATGAAGACAGGCTAAGAGAGCTGGGGTTGTTCAGTCTGGAGAAGAAAAGGCTCTGGGGAGACCTTACTGCAGCCTTCAAGTACCTAAATAGGTCCTAGAAGAAAGCTGGAGAGGTACTTTTTAAAAGAGCAAGTAGTGACAGGACATGGGGCAATGGCTTTAAATTGAAAGAAGGTAGATTTAGATTGGGTATTAGGAAGAATTTTTTTCCTGTGAGGGTAGTGAGACACTAGAACATTCTACGACTCTATTTTATTTAGGCAAAATTAATATGAAACCCAAAATTTCAGCCATATTTGCTAGATTTATGAAAGACATCTGGAACATTTAGGACACTATCTTTGAAAATAATCAGATTTGAGGAAATCACCACTTGTAGTGAAGCTGTTCAGTAAAGATGCCAGAGGAGTTAAAGCAGAAAGCAAGAACAAAAGTTATCAGACATAACAATCATCAGTAGTTCAACTCCAAAGCAGGATTTTCTTTTCAGTTTGGATCAGCAAACTAAATACTTCTCTTTTACCAGATAGATTTATTATGCTAATGGAAGCATTCCTTCACAAAGACAAAGCTTAAAATTATTTCCTTACAGAATTATAAAACCATAACTATTAAAACTTTTTCATATGTAATTCAAACAAAGAAATGGTTTTCTATCATCTCAATCTTAACTGAGCATATTGGCAAAGATGGGCTTTTTGCCTTTAGCCAGTGTAATTAATATTGTTGGTTCAGTAACTTTTTAAAAGATAGAAATTCTTAGAAAAAAAAACTGGTTTGTTTTTTTTTTTTTACTTTTTGTCATCAGAACAAAATTTAACAAGTGCTGCAAAGTGATTTCAGAGTCAAGACTCAGGTTCTTTTATGCTTAAGTCCTAACAGACTCCTGACTTTTTGTTTTCCAGAGGTATGAGATAATAGCTTCCCTAAGACTTTGGCTATCTCTCAGACTAAAGGAGCAGAACTGTTCCTAGTGATATTTGTCTGTGCAAACAGTCTGTATTGATTTTTTTGCAATCAAATGTGGAATGAGACTTTCAAGTAAATCTACACTCATCCTTCAGAGTTCCTTGCTGTTCCAGCTGGGAATTTTATCTAAAACTAACCTATATGAGGTTACTGATGGTGTCAGGATTAACTACATGGTCAACCAAGTGTTCTAGTCCCATTTTTAGAAGTTTATATGTAGAAAAAAAATAATTGTGGGAGAAAAAGGAAAAAATGTCTTCACAGAGCTTTCTAGTTATCTTCCTGTACAAGCTCTTTGAAAGAACATGCTTTTATAACCTTTATGCTAAAGTCACCAGTGCAAATCCCACAGTCCGACATTCTTAAAACTCCTCTTTCAACCTCTGTCTTGTCAACTGTTAAGTCCTTGTTCATCAGTCTTTTAGTCTCATCTTCATGTTAACTCTTTGACAGAGTTCTAGTTAGCAACCTTGCATTCTACTTTCTTTTAGCTAAACTCATTTCCTGTTGGTCAGTATATCAAATACTTCCTGTAAATGCAAGTCGATTAGATATAATTCATTTGCCTAGAAAACCTATAAACATATTGAAGATATCTATCAAATTATTCTCATGTGATTTATTCCTAAAATTCTCCCAGTTTATTCATTTGAATGGGATTAAAATATTTTAGATTTTTGCAAAGTCAGAATATATAAGCAAGTTTTCCATTTCTCCAGAATGCTGCCTCATATTTGCACTCCAATATGCCTCAGTCATATTTGAATGAAGGATTTAAGCCTCAGAAGTATGAAGTTCTATCAAGTTTTATGGCAACTGGCAGGTGGGACAGGTATAGAGAGTATAAAGCCATTAAAAAAATCCCATGCTATTGAATCTGCTTCCCCCAAAGCAATCTGCTGCGTCCATAATAACACTCATATTTTAGCAGACCTAATTGTCTCATTGTGCCACTGTGACTGTGCTGCTTCCATGAAACAGAGGCAAGGACTGGGTTGAGAACCTTCATCATAAAGAAATCATAGAGTCTTTACACACCTAACTTCTCAACCAAGCTGCTTCTCAGACTATCCAAGCAACATATTTGCCATCACTTCCCTTTTGAAATCAAGGACCATACTGTCAGACGAACTTTTTCTTTATATCCTTTTTTTAACAGGATATGGTTGAATGAAGTTGGATGAACTTGCAGTCCCATCACTGGAATTATAGTGTACGATTACCTATCTATAATCCTGTAATTATTGACTATAAGCAATATTATCTTGTTATATTTTGTTATGTATTGTCATAGAAATCTCCCTAGAAA
>JANHGB010017022.1:0-12612 GCA_026283785.1 Coracopsis vasa
TTCTTCAAAGCTGTGTGACTGGGAAGCAGCTGTGCCAGACAGAAGCAGCCACACACCCAGAGCAGTGGTGTTTGTTTATGTCTGATGGGTGGTGATGGGAAGGGCACAAAAACAGCATGGGAAAATGAAGCTCCATGGGTATTAGTGACCAAAAGCCATTGACAGAAGAAGATTTGTAGAAAAGCAACGAGATCTATGATTATGGTTAAGGGCAGGCTGTACCTGACTGACATGTGATGAACTGTTAATATTTATGTTATTGTAGTGCTTGGAAGGGTTCAGTTAGAAGCCAAGTCTGTATTTTACTGTGTGCCTGGATGTAGAAAACAGGCGTCTTGAGGAATGTTTCAGTCACCTCAGATTTGGGTCCAAACCCATCATTTCCTTCTCTCCTGGAGAAGAAATGGGAGCTATGTACACTGCCGAGTTCAGTGGGAAGCTGAAGGTCACCAGAAACCAGAATGACAAATTGGACTGATTATGAAACAGATGTTTCCTTTCTTCACCTGCATCTCTGACGTGTCAGAGAAACTGTAGCATTTTGGTAAAAGAAAAAAAAACCAACAAACCAACAATTAACAAATCCATGAGGAAACAAAAGTGTATTTTACCATGGGATGTTATCACCATGTCATCTGAAAGTTGTAGTTCATGGACTTGAAAGACTAGGTGCTGCCTCAAGGGAGCAGTCAAATGTTAATCTATCTTTTCCCAAATCTACTGTAGTTTCCTTACCATGATGGCCCCTGAGCCATCGTCAGCCCTGGGGGCTTACAACCAGCATGTATGAAGAAGAGGGAAACCCAACCCAGAACAATTTGATTTGGCAATACACTTGTCTTTCCTCTATTTATCCTTCAGGGTAATTTAAAAATTTCTTTTAAGCCTTACAAATGGTATTCATCTCCCTTTCACTGTTCCTTTTCTTTTTAAAGTTAATTCTGAAATGAAATTGTTTAATGCTCCAATTCTCCCCCTAGATTTTTTCCCCTATTTCCCTAGTATTTATCAGTGCAAACTACTAAATGAGAAAAATACAGAGATGTCTGCCAAAATAATATCCGCAGCGGAGATCATACAGTAGCTGCAGATTGCATACCCAATAGTATAGTAGCTGTAGAGCATATCCAAAGTACCTCTAAAATTTGCAAGTTTGTATGGTAATAACAGTGGCCTCAGCTTCTAAGACTTTCTGGGCAGATTTTATAACAACTGCTGCTGCTTTTATAAGAAGTGGTGCTCACTCTTGTCCAGTGCGAAAAAAGTAATGAGTATTCAATTGTGACTTAATTTCTGGGAGGTGCAATGGTATCTTTGCCTACAGCGTAGACGTAACCAACAGAGATGATAGATCATCACAAGTAGTAGAATTGTCCCTAAGTTAAGAATACAGAACAAGGCTGTTCTTACCTGCAAATTTTCATTACAAAGATGAAAGCTTTTCTAAAACATAATATTCTTGAAGGATAAAAAGACAGCGGTTCCCATGGTGATGAGAAAAAAGGATATTGGAACAAAAATGTGGAAGTCTCTTGAAATGACTAGCAAACATATGATCAGTAATGATGATGAAATGGTAAGTAAACATGGAACTACGGAAATGTATAGTTCAGTCAAAAGCAAGGCACAAGATATGGGCTGCTCTGGATGTCAGGAAACACTTTGGTTTTTAATGGTTAGGTATATGACTTTTGTGTGTGGGAAAGCTGTGCTCATTTTAAAATAAAATTCATAAACCTCATTTTTATTGTTAGATATGGATGTATATTTTTCACTCCAAGCAGAGTTATCCTGAATTGTTTTGGGTTTAAAAAAAACCAAACCCTTACTTTTACATGAAAGTGGTTTATATTATGCTATTAAAGTCCTATTTTAGCAACCTTTCAGAATTTGCTAGAATTGTATTGACTTTCTGAAGATCATCAAATGTATTGAGTCTGAAATTACAAATCCAGGATTTCTAGAGATCGTAGTAGAGGCATAAAGATCAATCTTGAAATCTTAAAGCTGCTGAAATTTTCAATATGCATCCAGACTACATGTTTGCAAATAGATATGTTGTTAACTGAATATTTCTATAACATTTCTTCGCCTCTATACCCCCAAGGAGTTACTGCATGTTAAAGATGGTATGTATTTGGACTTTTAAAACATACAGCTACTGCATCGTAAATCTGCAGCTAATTTTCAACTTTTCAGCCATGTTCAATCACCAGATTCAAAGCATAACAAAAAAATGATAAATCATTCTGTGGTTTTGCAAAATAAATCAGGCAAAACAAATATACAAAATTATTTGGTAGACAAAAAATGTCCTTCAAAGGAAATGTGAAATTGCTTCAGTATAAGTCAGAATGTGACTGAGAAAAAACCAAAAAACACAGGGAGGTAGAAGAGCAACCTGAGACGTCATATTCGTCTCCCTACCTGGTCAAAAACTTCATGGATTAATCTGTTTTTTGGCAACATTAAAGAGAATTGTTAAAAACACACATCCCTTCTCTGAGTTTCCAATAACCTGGGGAGAGCAACACAGGGATTTGGGTTAGCATAGGTGCTGTATTATACCTTTTAACTGAAGCTGGATCAAACTGCAACATCTTTAAAATATTAGCAGTTTCCTTGCTTGCCTTCATTGTTCTTCTCATATGAAAAATCCACCTGACTTTGTCTCTGATTGTCAGCTGCTGATGGATTTAACCAGCCAGCTTTATTCACATCTTCCTGCTTGTGTGGTCTCCAGGTTTTACGATCCCATGCAGTAACTGAGAGAGAGCATTTAGAAATAAATCTATAAAATGACCTCACACAGGAAATAATCCATTTTATTCAATTTCTTTCACCATGAATTTAGCTTACAGACTTGATATGTAGAATCCTCATTTTGGTATACTAGACAAGATCAAAGGTGACTCTGACTACTCCCAGTTCCTTTGAAAAGCTAATCTGAATCATTATGCTTTAGACAACTTGTCTCCTAGGAGGCTTTTCTTTAATGAACCATTATTCTATATAGCACAGGATCTGCTCAACTAAAATAAACCCAAGCATCACAGAATTTTACAGCTGCAGCAATTAAAGGAACATTGTCAGACCAAACTTTTTTAAAACTATGCAGCAGAATGTTTTTTTTAGGCATTTTGTATATATAAATTTAGTAAATCAGTCAAGAGCATTTTCAGAAATATTTTAAATTCAGATATAACTGTCTGTTGCCAATATGCAAAAACTGAATAAAGAACCTAATTCAGTGCTCATTTTGACTAAAACCACTTTTGGGTTCATTGCTTTGTTCAAGCAGAAAGCAAGAAATGATCTTATGAAATGATAGGGCCTGATCCAGTGGAACTGAATTAAATAGCATTGAAAATTGAAGTGAATTGAAATCTTTAGGCTCTTTGTGTTTCAGCAGGTGATGCTGCAGTTGATGGTAGCATTAAGAGCATCTGATTTCTTCTGAAAATATCTCTGGGCAAGAATGTCTCTTCAGTACTCTAAACATGGCAGCTATAGGTACTAAAACATTCCAGGTATTGTCATGAAGATATTCCTAAGTGCTTGAAAAGACAAGAATACATTTTTCATAAGAGAGGCTGATTCCATTATCTGATTTCCTTTAAGAAAATATGTGGGTACATTTTCATATTTATTTACATCTACTGCTTTCATTATATCTTGATTTCTCATGTGCCATTTCATGCATTATGCAGGAACAAAAATGAAAGAAGATCCAGTGAAAATCTGACTACAGAATAGCCCTGAATTTCACCAACTTAAATCTCCTGAAGTCTTTGAAGAAGGGTATCCTTTCTGCTGCTGGTATGAGAGTCATGGGTTGAGCCAGAAGCAGGCTGGGCTCCCCATCACCCAAGGAGGTGAAGGACATCAGTGCCCATCTTCCAGGGAGTGCACGCAAGTGGACCACCCAGGGTTTTCAAACACAGCAGACTCATGTCTTTTGTGGCAATAAATGGAGAGCCATGTCTGAAATATGGCCATTTTAACATACACAAGAGAACAAAGCACGGTGACTTTCACTCTGGTTATCCAGACAGCCTTCAAATATTACTTCATCTATAACTGATATAAAGATTTACCAGTTGCAGGTAGTTGATGCCTCCTCAGCCATGCCATTGATACAGTGCTGAGGACAGGATGCGTTCACAGATTATGGTTATGACTGACCAAATCTTAAATCCGTTTTAAAAGCCTAAGGACACCCTTTCTTTTTAACATCTTTTAAAATATTTTTGTTCTCTATCTTTTCTTTGCTGGACTTCCAGGAATTAAAAAAAAAATAAATAAATAAAAATTTGAAAAAAAATCATGCATCCTAATTCACACGACTATTTCTAGTCCTTTTTAATTCAGCCAGACTTCAACCATGAGAAAGATAATTTTGTTCTAATTTATTATTGCTGAAACATTTGCTTTCAGCTGTCTTCTGTAACTTTCCTGTTAGCTGCGAAAGCTCCATCAGGCATTTTATTACAGGTATTAATATGACATCTGATTAATACAGCTACCATTACAATTACAAACACCTTGTTCCAAGAAGTTAATTACATTTCATTTCCTTTGATTCAATTAAATTAGTATAGTACACTTGCATTTTAATTTTCCATTTTTAAAGTGTTACAGTGTGATAGGAAAATTTGATTTTTTTGCAATTTTTAATGTTTTTAAAGATTATTAAATCCACAAGAGTAAATGAAGTGCATAATAAAATGTGAAATATGAGTCACTTTCTGCTACATGGCAACTGATACTGGGTTGGCCAAGAGAGATTGTCTGAGGAATGACAACTTTCATTGTAGATTCTGTGAACAGAGTGGATCTAGATAATAGTGTGGGTCACTTTTGGTTAAATACAAGAACATTGTCATTAACATTTTAATATAAGCAAAATTTTACCCCTTTTGCCTTTCAAATCTAGTCTAAAGATCTTTCATTGAGTCCTGCTAGCTCCTGTGCAGAGATCCTTTTACCCCTTAAGAGGTGTACCCTATCATAAATACAACCTGCACTTAAATCTCACTTTCAAGAAACTTCCGACTGTGGCAAAGCCAGAGACTTCATGAGTATTTCTCTGGGCAGAATTAACTGCGTCAAGATTTATTTAAAGTGGCACAACAGTTATATGATTGATGAAATCAAGGTTGTAAGCATTATACATAGGTTAGGGGTGATTTGCTGGGGTTTTCTTTATATATAACTTGAAGGCTTTTCCTTTTCTTCCTGACTGCACAATCATTTTTGTTAAAATCTTTCCACAGGGTGTTATGGAAAGACACCAAGTTAACATTTGGAACACATTACAGTTCCTGCATGTGCACAGAACAAAGAATAGCACACAAACAAATATCAATGTACTGCCCCAGAAATGAAGTGTCAGTCTGGCTCTGAACATTTATAAATCAAAGAAGTGTGAGATTACTGTCTACTTGGAGTTTTTTCCTCCAGGGTGCCCAAAAGCATGCAAATTAGTGCCAGTTGTGCTGAGAGCTATTCATTAAGTCTATCAGGAAACTGCTCTGAGATTTAGGGGTTTCATTAATTCCTCTAAAAACATCAGAGCTGGTGCTTGATCCATAGTGGGAAATACAAGTGCTTCCTTTTAAGATAACCCATGTATGCTTCAGTGTGGTCAAGAATAATTTTTGGTGAGGGTTATAAATGGCAGAATATGCTGCTTGCTTTGGTCTTGCCTGCTGGAGTACTGCAACTGGCACTTGCAGGCAGTTCTTGCTGTGATGGTGGGTTCTCTCTGTCTACACATTATAGCAGGATCTCACCATGAACATACTCCCAAACATGTGATATGACCTGTAGTTTTCAGGTGTAAGTTCAGATCATACAGGCAAGCAAGAAGAATGACAGGAAGAAAATTTCTAGTCTCGTGGATTTTTCTGTACTTCAGGGAAAAGCAACTGGGATTTTCCTCTCTTCCCGTTCCCATCTGGGTGCCCTTAGCACCCTGCAGAGCCTCTTCTGAGGTGGTATTATCAGTGCAGACCTCAACTATTTTGTGTTCTGGGGTTCAGTTGGCTAGATTCTCCTTAGCAACAGAAAATACTACGGATGGTTTTCCTCTTTAGCTTATAACATGAAGGATGAAAATTACACTTGATAGTTTTTCCTGACAGATACAAGTATGGGTGCTATTATTATCCACATAAAGCTCAAAGTTTCTTCTATGCCAAATTTTTGAGATTTGAATCCCAGTGATAGTATTTTCCTCTAGAAAGAAAGAAACTCTGAACATTGTTACCAGTTTTTAGTTAATATCTTTCAATTTTTTGTCAGCACATACTCTGTTTAATGAAATGTGTAACTTTGTAATGACATCTGCTTTTTATATATCTGTATCGTTATATACGCCTTGAATATATTTATCATATAGCCTTTTTCTCATAAGGACATTAAATAGGATTGGTAATTGAAGTTCTTCACAAAGAATTTTTAAAAATATTTTTTATTTCTTTTTTTTAATTACTTATTTTTCTGTGCTATAACTTAAGGCAGGATAGCAAACCCGCTATTTTGATTCAGAAAGTGACCTTGAAAACTAATAGAGTAAGGATTTCTAAATAAATAAAAGCACTATATAAGCACTAAACCCTTGTAATACTGTTTTTAAGCTGTGTAGCTACCTTACTGTCACTGGTCTAGACTGGCTTTGGGGGGAATGGGTGCCAGGGAGGGCTCAACCACCCCGGGTGCATTCCTCTTCCAGGGTCCATTGCTTTAACTCTTTATTAGCTCTGAATTAGGTTGTCCACACCGGCTGCAAATAACCTTGCTCATCACCTAGTCCCAGGGTAAAGTCTTTGACTTCCTCTATGTCTAAGGTCAACTAGGGTTTGTTATGGGCATTTCACACCTTCTGATCTCCCTCCCCATATGTTAAAGAAGTGGGAAGTTAGGGGCAGTTATTTTGCAAAATTAATCCATTGCTTCTTTGTTTTTCCAGATCATATCAGATTAATCTGACAAGTGAGACCAAAGCAGATGTACTCCAGGGCCCACGAGTGGTGCTTTAAGATGGGTGTTTCCACATGGCACGTACCTATAAAGGTTCAGAATGTGACTGTGACCATTTTTATAAAACTAAGTGTAACCTTTGTCCATTTCTTGATGACATTTGTTCAACTGTATCTGTGTGCATCATGTATCCACAGACAATTTTTAATTCTTAGAGAAAAACTGTGTTCCTACTGAGAAATATAAAAGCAGAAATTGGTGTTGAAATTTGCAATATTTTGCTATAACCCTGATCATTTCCACTGTAGAACAGTGAATTTCAGCTGACCAATTTATCTGTGAAATACTTTGTTACGCCATAAAGTACTATAGGGAAGGATGGACTCTTTTCAAAACAACACATGAATACTGCTGCCAAAATGTCTTTTACTTAAATAGAATTACAGTCCACATTTAATGATGAAAGTGCTTATATGTGATGAAAGGGCTTCTGTAGTTGCACTGCTTTTCTGATTAACACTTCCCAGCTACAAACCAAACTAACCAAAAGTAATGAATTTTATTTAACAGCTCCAAAATTATGACAGAAAATAAAATTTACAGTGCTGTAAATCTTTCTCCTTCTCCTAAAAGAATGAAATGCTCTGTCTAAATGAAATGCTTTATTACTAAAAGCAGTATTTTCTTAATGTCAGTTTATAATGGGCATTTGAACAAAAGATAATCAGGAAAAAAAAAAAAAGACCAAAAGAATATTCTCATGAGAGATGTAGGTCTCCTTTCTTTTAAGAATCACAGCCCTGGATCAGGCATCTGTGTCCTGAGGCCCCTTTGCCACAGCAGGCAAAGGAAAGAGCAGAGCTGTCAAAGTCAGCTAAGAGATTTTGAAAAGTAAGCACTTTATTCTGACTTATTCTGCAGTTTTTCCTATTAAATCTGGTTTAATATTATGAGTTTATATTGCCCCTGTCTTGTAATATACAGAGAGGTGCATATCTTTTGAGGTAGGGAGAGAAGAAGTGGAGATGGGCAGAGAAACAATGAAATCAGGAACCCACACCACTGTGGTGCTGTTTACTCAAGCAGGGACCCTCTGCCTGCCCACATGCATGTGCCTGACTTAGTCATATACGAATAGCTGAAGCCTTGGCCCCTTCATGTCCTACGGGAGTTTATGCACCGACTTTAATGGAAATGGCTTTTCAGTCAGAGCTAAGGATCTTTTTTTGAAAGTACATTTATTAGATTGAAATATAGTTTCCCATAGGAAGTGCTAAAGGCAATAATGCTAATTCACTTCAAAAGCTTTTTTCCATGCTACTTCTGCGCTTCTATGGATGTTTTGGTTTCCATTTCACTTATGCTAATACATTTTTAACTCCAGTTTTAAGACTAAGAAATTAAATTTGTTATATGCCCTATTTGGAAAGATCCTTACTAAATATCACATATTTCACCACATTAAATGAAGTAACATTTTGTTTAATAATTATGAGAATAATGAAAAAGTCAGTAGTGCACATGTTTAAATATATAGCCAGAGCACTAGACCCAGCTGATAGGAGAATGTAGTAAAATGGCATCTAAATTCTCAGTCTTACAGGGAATCATGGTGACAGTTCTAAATACATGTTACTAAATGAAGGATTTCAATTTACACACAGAAAAAACACAAAATTTTCTGCAGAGGAAGTAATAGGTCCAATTTTCCAACTCGCGCTACTTCAGAAAACTTCAATTATGAAGACCATTAGTCTGAACTCATTTACCAGCACAGAATTCACTTAAAACTGATTATAGTAGCAACTTATCTGTCATGCTTTTTTTAAATACAAAGAGCAAGAAAAATTGAATCAATGTAGTAATTATACTAAAATATCTTCATTTCTCATTATTGTTTTTATGTTAACAAGAAAGAGCAATGTAACCAATGAAGTAATTACTTGTTTCTAGCTGATACCGATTTTTGTAAGAAAAAAAACAAACCAAAACAAAACAAGAAACCAAAACCTGAACTAATTATTTTAAAACTCTTCTTTTACCCTGCCTTACTTGTTATATCCTGAAGATGAAAAATTGATGTGTTCAGTGAAATAATTAATCTAAATATTTCTCTTTTTTGCATATATTTATCTAATGTGTGTTGAAGACAGAAAACAGCAAACAAGGCAAAGAATGGAATACTGTAGAAATTGAAATCTTTCTATACTTTCCTGCCTGGATGACTTATCCTCGGCTGAAAGGAAATACAGTTTAATGCCTTTCCTAACACGGTTTTAGACAGGGTTGCAACTGGGCTTTTCCAGGAAAAGCACTTTGAGACATTTGTTTTCTGCTCCCTTCCCTCCTCCTATAAACTGGTGCTGTCTGAGCAATGCTCTGCAGACAGTGCACAGACACTAATGTGAGGATCCATGCAAATACTGCTCAAGAGGTGTGCCTCTGAGCTGGAGTGGCTATAGTTCTATATAGGCTGTCACTCATTTAAACTGAGGTTAAAGTCAGAATTTGCATTAGATGTAGGTTAAGGAAAGAAACTTGTTTCAGAGTGATGCAATGTGCAGGATAGTACTGATGTTGGTGTTTGCCTTCACTGGTTTGTTGAACTGTGTGGTTCTCTTCTGCAGTGAACAGAAGCCCGTAGCTATGGATCAAGGTAGTGCTAAATTTTACTGCATCTATAGCTGCACATACACGTTTATAGCTGGATCTGTACATGTTGATATCAGAGCCAGGCGACTCCTCTTTAGCTTCTGAAGCGTACATAATCTGTGTCTCAGAGACATCGTAGGGCTTTCAGAATTCAGCAACAAGGGCTTTCAGAATTCAGCAACAGCCTTCTGTGAAGGCTGCTGTCTTGAATACTGCTTCCACTCTCAAAAATATAGCCTACCTCAAAACCACTTCTTTCTTCAAGAATTTAAGTAATTATAGATAAAATACTTACTTATTCAGCTCCTTCAATCTGGAACTGTTCCTGAAACCTTGGATTCAGTCTCAAGCCAAGATTTAGCTACATATATATATATAAATACTCTACACATATATATATCTTTACATATGGAAACACACCCACTCATGCAGCACAGTGACAACTATTACCCTGGAATGACAACAAAATATTCAACTTACTGACAGTTGCCCTTGCCCACTCAGGTCTAGGAACGAGTCTAAATCATCAGTCCCTGCTCTCCCAGAATGAATCCCTAATGCTGAATTTGCTGCCATAATCTTGTGACCCACATGTCCCTCCCTCAGACATTCCTATTGTCACTAATCCTCATTCTAGTATTAGAATTTAGAGTATTATCCCTGTAGGCACTTCTGGCTCAAAGCCTGACTTCTGCCAACACTAAAGCTGAATTTCCATTACAACAGGGGACCTCATTATCCCCTTAATGGTAATACATCTTTACAAAACATTACTCTTTTCCTATGGTACTTGGTTGAGAAACCTAGCATTTCAGGTTCTGCTTAGTCCTAATTCCAAGTCTAACACCAACATCAACATGAAATTCAATTGTTTCTGAAGGAACATTAAATCTTACCTTCTGTCAGAACTGTGCCACTTTTTTCTCACTTTCCAACAACTGGCTTCATGTGAGCCCTAATGTCCTTGTACTTCCCAGTGGGAGACTGAGATCTCATGCCTTTGCCTCTGCCTCACCCATACTGCAATTTTAAACGTAACTATTCTACCACTTTCTGTGGGTTACCACCATATGCCTGAAAATCAGAACTGATTTTAGATTAAGTGCTTCTGTTGGTGCTCCTGATTCTAGTAGTAGCATCCTGAGAAGAAATTAAAGTACTGCTGGTTTTGGTCTGTGACCCGGTCTATGTTGCTCCAATATCATAGCTTAGTTGCACCAACACAAGCTAGAAACATAAATCATAATCATCTCAGCCCCTGATAACACCCAGACTATACAATTTATAAAGACTATAAACTATATAAGTTTAGAAGGATACAGATACAAACCTAACTCCTGATTTGTATTATCTCTCTGAACTCCAAGTACTTTGCTTATTTGTACCCCAGAAACCTTTTCTTTTTCATGGCTTCCCTTCAAGTTGCAACTACATCAGTGCAGCTCAGCCCAGTTCTGCAAGTCTTGTACTTTGCTTCTATCAAGAAGCAAAAACTGTTTCCTCTGCTCTTAGATCAGAGATTATCGTATCCCTTGTTACTAAATGTAAGCCTTTGTTTGGCCATAGCAAAAAATCACAGACTCACATCTTTCTCATCCAGAAATTATCAGAAATGCATTAAGATTTTTCTATAAGTTTTCATCATTTTAGCCACAAGGATATAAAATGATTTAAGCAGTAAAACTATTTTTTTAGACATTATTTCCTCAGACTTGAACTCAAATAAGCTTTGCTGACAAGTGGATCGTTCCTGGTGCAGACTACAATGTGATACTTACTCCACTCAGCCAGAGCCTTCTCACCAGCCTTGTGTGACCCAAATTATTTATTATTCGTCTTTCATCTGGATTGTATTACCTGACAACAGGGGTTGGGAGGGAATGAAGTTTAATATATGAAGGCCCTAACCTTCAAGCTAACCAGCATTTTAACCAGTGATGGCTTAAAAGCCGAACAGGCATAAATAGATGTTCATGTGTAAATTGGAAAGCTGTGAGATGCTTGGTTTTGTTTATGTGTCAAATAGAAAAAATTATAAACTTTCTTTCTTTTTTTTGGAGGGACTTTGGTTAGATTGATATTCTTATAGCAATTTATATGAATTGTCAGACAAAGTGATATAGGTGGAAAACTATGGGGAAAAGTTTGAAAAGCTCATTTAACTATGAGCTCCTGTGGCTTGCTAGGAGTGATAATTACGTTTTTATATATGAAATATCAACAGAGTTCACTGTTTGTTTAACTTTTGCAGGAACCATGGAGAAGCCACATGTTTCACTGGAGGAATGGTTCATTGAGCTCTGAGATTATCTGGGAGGCTGCGATTTGACAATCTAGACACTGCTGTTTATTCATTAAATAAACTTGACTACTACCTCTATTAAAAATTCTTGACTTCTGTGTTTATGAATTCTAGCTGGGTCTATTCTGAAACTGAAAAACTGAAAAACCATTTCTAATTCTGTTAACCTCTTCAATTCTATAACGCCAGTAAGACTGCCCCTGGGCCAGATGAGGGCTGTGACCAAAATGAAGTCTGAGGACTGACACAAAACTGACTGACACAAAATATTAATTATAATTGCAGAATTTCATCAGGCAGAATCTGTGCTAGAGTTCGTGATTAAGACTGGTGCTCATGACCACTGCCCCTCATGGGGACAGAAGCTGGTTTTCCCCCTAGAGTCTGTAAGAGCTAGTGAAAGGGGCTGGTTCTATAAACATACAAAAATTGCACCATGACTCTGTGGGTCTAGCATGATAGAGAAAATCCTGGTTCTTTAAATCTTGTTACTTCTGGTCTTAACCACAATGAAATTATGGTGCCACCACCTATCACTTCTTAAAACAGTCATTAGTGAAAACTCCTACCTCAGCCTCAGAGGAGTGAGCAATAAATCTCCAGTACCTTCTTGCTCTCCTGTCCGCTTACTCTAGTCTTAACCTATCAGTGACAGTACAAAGCAGAATCTGTCA
>JANHGB010017025.1:0-73298 GCA_026283785.1 Coracopsis vasa
TGCAGACCTTCTTATCTGGGATGTTTTAATCCCCTGTTAGAGGTAATGGGGTGTAGGCTGTAGTAGGGTTTGTCTTGTAAAATGCTTTGTGGTTTTCTGAAAAGCAAAATAAATCTTTCATTCTTCCAAGAAGGTTTATGTGGAAAAATCTCCTTGCCTGAGGGGTGCATGGTTTAAGTGACAAAGCGAGGTATTAAAAATGAAATAAATGGGTACTTTGAGATCTATCCAGGGTCTTCACTGAAGCACATTCCTCACTCTCAGTTAAAAAATACATCCAAGTTGCATCTGTTACCAAAGTGCAGATGCTTCTTGACCTGCAATGCATTTACCCCCACTGTACCTTTATAATTTCAAAAAATAATGTTGTTCTGCTCTTTGTAAATGAGGACTTTACTCAAATCCACATGGGAAATTAAATCCAGATCCACTAAATCCAGTCACTGAATCATCCTTTTCTCTAACCCGCCAGAGAGTTAAAAATGTAGAGAAAACCTCACTGCTTTTTTTTTAATTGGGTTTGTTTGGTTTTATTTTCTTTTTTTCTTTATTTGGGATAAAAGCAGAGCCTTGCAGCAGGCTCAGTGTGTTTTACTTTTGGAAAAGCAAAGACATGTAAATTGTCTTGAGATTGTCATAGACACAAAGTAAGGATTGATTATTGATTCCTCACACGTGTTTCGACAAGTGAATTCAGTAAAAAGTCAGTTGAACAAAAGCTTAGTGCTTTTTTTTTTTCTGGTATTATAGGTCATAAATCATAAAATCAATAGATATAAAATCCTAATTACTTCAGCTGTTAAGAAAATAGTTGTTACACCCAAGGTAAGATGTTAATTTTGACAGAGAATGCTGCAAGTTAAATAACCGTGGCAAAAAGCCATGGGAATACTTTGAATTTCCGTGCTTAAAGCCTTCATGTTTTGTGATTTCATATCGCCTAACCTTAGCTGCATAGTTAACGTCTAGCCATTTCTGCCAGTGATGGGACAGGGGGAGGCTAGTACCTGCAGAGAATGGTTCCTACCCATTTGTCTTAGTGGGATGAACAGCTGTGTGGACATGCATCTCTCCCCTGCTTTAGACAAGCTTGAGTACCTTAAATGAGGTGGTTAAAACTGGTGATATGAACCCCATCTGTTAAAGCTGTTGACAGATACTGAATTTGAGCTGTTGTCTTGTGGCTGAATGGAGAGCTTGAAAGTGTTTTCATAAAGCAAATGTCTAGCTCCTTATAAGCATTGAAAGTGTACACAATTTTCCCTGCTATACAATAGCTCCTTTAAGTTGAAAATTAGAGAAAAATAGACTATAAAAAAAGATTATAAAAATACCCTTTTAATCTTTACAGCAAGAACTGAGCTTATAAAAAAAGCTGCCACAAACAACTGACTGATGTGAAATGAAATGCCTGCTTTCTGTTCTGCAAGCATTAGCAAACTGTTTGGCTAGGTGCATCTTTACAGCAAATCTAACACAAATAGCTGTGTGTTCAGCTCTGCTGGACTAATAGAGCATGAAAAATACACTTGTTCATCTCAAAGGAGGCATTCTTTAGAGGTCATGGTTAAGGTCATTGATGGAGGAAAAAGAAAAGCAGTTGGCTTTGTTAGTCTTCTCTCAGTTGTTGATAATTGGTACATTGTTGTTCAGTGCTTAGTAAATGCCTAACATTCAAAGTATGAGTATGTGCTTCAAGAAAACCATGAACAAATTTGATAAACCTGATTTTTGGTCCAATGTTCCTTTAGAGGTGGTTGTACAGTGCAGTGAGACCCTGAGCTTGTATAAAGAAAAAAAGACTTGGTGTTTGTTGCACTAAAATAGTGACAAAAACTGCAGACCATGCCCCAAGAGTAGGCAGAATTAGACCCAACTGTGTAGATACCATACTTGTGAACGGCGCTGAAGTAACAAGAGCTTCCCAAGGGTCATCTCGCCTGTTAATGGAGGAGAGTGGGCAGAGGTTCCCTTGTCTCTCCCTCAGCAGCCTTTCTGTTTGTCTTCCCAATAGCAAAAATGTTCAATCAAGCAAGCTGAAGCCTGAATGGCAGAGCTGGTAAAGCCAGAGCTATTGTTCTGAGCTGCCAGGACTCCCATACTCATATGTGGGGGAAGGGGTGTCAGTTATAGGCCTGAGAAATTGCGTGAGCTGCAGACGTTTTCAGCTTAAACTCAGTCCTGTGTTCAGCCTTCCTCCCAGTCCCGGTTTCCAGGCATTTCAGAGGTTACTATGTCTCCCATCACTTGAGCGAGTTAAAAAGAGTGAGAAGAACATTTTATTGTTGGTTTTGGGATTCTTACTGAGCATGGAAATGCTGAAATTCACTAAAAGTAATTACCTTCAGTAATAAGAATGTGGTTTGTGAGCCATTTTCAAATAAGTTTTAATATAGATGAAATATGAAATACATGCCTTGTTTAATTTTTTCCAGCGTGTAGCTCGTTCCCAGGAGGAACTCCGAGATAAAGTTTTCCAGCCAGAGAAGAATCGTTTGGAAGTTGTTATACGGAAGGATGTAGAGTACATCGATCGGAAGTCAGACAGCGATCAGTGGATGAATTCATCTGTGGATTCTAGCACATCTAGCCAAGAACACCTGAACCATTTAGCCAAACCAGTCTCTCCTGGTTCTTGTTTAACTAAAAGTGGACCTGGCCGTTGGAAAACTCCAGCCAGTAGCCAGCCGACTCCAGTGGCCATTTCCCAGCCCATCAGAACAGATCTTCCCCCTCCACCACCGCCTCCTCCAGTGCATTATGCATCTGAATTTGATGAACTACAAATGGATTTGCCTCTGCCTCCCCCTCCTCCTCCAAATCAGATAGGAGCACAAGCATCCTCCCAGGTAGCTGCTGCTGAGCGTAAAAAAAGAGAAGAGCATCAGAGGTGGTATGAAAAGGAAAAGGCACGTTTGGAAGAAGAGCGAGAAAGGAAACGTCGTGAGCAGGAGAGAAAACTGGGCCAAATGCGCTCTCAGCCACTAATTCCTGCTCAGCCAGTGGTTCCTCCTGTTTCCCTTCAGCAAGTGAAATCAGAAAAACCTTCAACTTTGCAGAGGCCTCAAGAAACAGTCATTCGAGAGCTGCAACCCCAACAGCAGCCTCGGACTATAGAGCGGAGAGATCTGCAGTACATCACTATCAGCAAGGAAGAACTGTCCTCTAGTGACAGCCTCTCTCCTGATCCCTGGAAGCGGGATGCTAAGGAGAAGCTGGAGAAACAGCAACAGATGCACATTGTGGACATGCTGAGTAAAGAGATTCAGGAACTTCAGAACAAGCCTGATCGTACAGCAGAAGAAAACGACCGTCTCCGCAAGCTCATGCTTGAGTGGCAGTTCCAAAAGCGACTTCAGGAATCAAAGCAAAAGGATGAAGATGATGATGAAGAGGAGGATGATGATGTGGATACTATGCTCATCATGCAGCGACTGGAGGCAGAAAGAAGAGCAAGGGTAAAAAGGGATAATCTTTTCTAGACAAAAGTATTGTAAATCTGTATCTTGGTGGGTTCTTTGGCTTTGTCCGAGTATTTTGATGTTCTTACAGGGTAAAGGAGGATGAAGCTTTCTTAAATACCTTGAATTTTAATATTGCTAACTTACAGTGGCTTCACCAGTTAACTGATGTATTATGAAAGTATCATAGCTACTTGTTAGGTTAGCAGTTGAATTTACTTTTCTGGTTGTGGAGAAAGAAATTCCCTTTGGATAAAGGGATTTTGCCATGTACCTGGAGTAGGCTTAGAAGGTTAAATATAGCAGGAATTTGCTTACAGGAAGGTAAACAAAAACATTTGAAACTATGAAACTCTGTAGGTGAATCATTAGTGTGATTCCCATTCCACCTCCTTCATTCCCTCTCCCCCTCTGTATATTTACCCCTAAGAGTTCTTATTTATAGTCTCAGACCTGAACACAGGCACTGAATGCATGCTGTTCCCAGTGAACTGAACTGAGATTACGCTTGCTGGTCTGCTCCAAGTAAAGGCTGGGGGATATGGCAGCTGCTACCTCTACCTTTACCACCACCTCAGTGGTGACCCCAGCAGCGGTGGGGGGGGAAGCATCAGGTTGAGACATGTGGTTTGGGTGTTGTAACAACTGATATACCCCATCTAGGGCTCCAGCTCATACATACCTGGATTTTGTTTGGTGTCCAGTTTAATCAGTACTGACAAGGTTTGCTTACTTTGCCTTCAGTACTGTGAAAGCTCATAATATACATAATAAGATAACACAACTGAATAGTGTGATGAAGTTTTTATCGCTCTGCTGGTGGCTGTTGTCTCAGATCTATTGTTACTGAGAAACAATACAAGAAAACCTGTTTTTCTTTTCTAAATAACAGCATGGATACCAAAGTTACATACCAGTAGCTGTGCTTTGACAGGCTTAAAATCTAGCTCTCTAATATGCTGAGTGTTTTCTGTTTGTTTATCTTGAAGAGTTGACTCACTTCTGTGGTATGCAGTTTTTAATTCTTGAGAAATGTATGGATATGCTTATTTTGACATTCAGAAATAGCGATGGGCTTGAGTAGTGTTGGAGTTCAGGATTGTTTTGGCAGCTTGATTTCATAAACTTGCTCTTCTTGTATTCGCTGCAGTCTGCATTGCTTTCCTTTTTTCTTGTGGCTAACTTTATTACTGTGTAAAACAATAGATACCTCAAACTTGGAAACTGAACAAAGGAAAAGCTAAATATATCTTTGGCAAGCAGGTTGCATTAAAGCCCAGCATCACTAACGTGTAATTTGTAGCACATAGGCAGTTACCTATGGGCATAAAAAAATCCGTGTAAAACTGCCATTTTAACAAACAGTGTCTTTAAAATTTCACTGTAGCAAGGCTTAAAAAGCCATGTGTCATTAATAGAAAACCAGTTGTGTTGCATAACATTTTATCAGTCTTCTCCCCAAGTGCTGGATTTGATATGGTATTTGTGCTTAAAGTTCTTCCAGAGTTTTGGAACATTTTGGAACTAAGAAATATCAGTTGTCTTGAACTGAAGCAATGTTTGCATTTGGTAACATTTCACTGTCTGTACTACTAGAGATGCAGTAACTCACATCTCTGGGGAGTTACCAATGTGTTGAATGAGTCAAACCAGTACTGATAAAAAACTGGATTATTTATTGTTCTCATTTCTGTATTTCAGGATGATGTCAATTCAGTTCCTCATTCTAAAGCAGCTGACTTAATAAATAAAAGAAAATGCTTTGAAAATGGCACAAGTCTAACCTATCTTTATTTTCACTGTGCATCTTTCTTTTTTTCCCCTTTCTTACTACCTGCAGCAGACTGCTGTGCCAGCAATCTCTGTTCTAGATTTGGTATGTTTGTTTCTTTCTCTTCAATATCTCTTTCCCGTTTCAATTCCTGATGTTATTAATAACCACCCTATGTGCTTTGGATGATGATTTGACATTTTTGGGTGTTCAGAAATCATTGTGATACAATCAGCAGTAAGTTAACTGTACGCATGCATTTGAATGTTTCCAGATGCAGCGACTCCTTTCCCTGTATTTCCTTCCTTTTAGATGTTGTGTTCTGCTTGCAGGCTTGATTTGTTTGTTGTAGCAGTGATCTAATTTAAAACTTTGTATTTGATGTTTTGTGCAATGGTGTTTATAAAAATCTTACTAACAACTTCGAATGAACATGCTGTGAGGCAAGATTTCCTCCCTTCCCCTCCCCACCCTGGCAGGTTTTAGAAGAGCTCTAGCTACACCATTCCTTTCCAATTTGAAGTGAAATTGTCCTGAGAGCCTAAGAGAGCACACTGTTACAGCACACACTGAAACGCTGTTGTTTACAGGTGTCACAATTTTCTCATTAAAGGGAAAAAATGGATTGTAAACTCAGAAATTGCTTCTGAACTAGTATCTCCAAGTAGGTCACATAAACGTGCAATTATTAAGTTACCATATAATTTCAGTTTCAATTGGTTAATACCATTCTCTTGTGTCTAAAACATGACAGGCTTTCAGATTGGAGCAGTAATTGCTATGACTCTGGCTAATTGTGTATTTTATTGCTCTCATTGGAAATGGGTGCATGAGAAAAGAGTTCTGTAGTCTTCTAGAGAAGAAATACATCCCCGTCAAAGAGTATTTCTGTATAATTACTGTACCAATTTGAAAGAAAGGTAATGCTTGCAAGTCCTGTTAGTATAATTAGCTTGTTCTGCTGGAAAGAACTGTGAACATGACTGTTCAAAATACAGTTTTGAACATTCAGCACTGCTTTATTTAAACAAAAAAAATAATCCCCTTTTAAAATGCATACTTCACATGATTCGGTAAGTCTGTCTGAAGTGGTTGGTTTTGTATGTGTGGTACATGAGTGTTAAGCAGATGACAGCAGCGAAGCAGGTCCAGCATGTCAGCTTTCTGCTTTAATGGACAAGCCAGGAGTCATGGATTTCTCAGACTTGGTACCTATCAATACTTTTTCTTATTACTACTATTACTTTTTTTGCTTAAGCCCTGGTCCCCTGCGCTGTGACTGTACAGATAAAGTACTTTGCTAAGCTGGCTGTAAACTCCTGGATCTTTCTGCTTGTGAAGGCAGACAGTACCATCAGCTTTAAAAATGGATTAGACAAAGTCATAGACATCACGCCTGTAAACTGCTGCTCAAAGGATTAACAAGGCTGAACCAGCTGACATCTCTAGTACCGTGCTGGGGAAATAGTAGAAGAAATGTCCAGGCTCGTGTGCAGCTTCTTGCTATGGTCAGAGACAGAACACTGTGCTAGATTGGTCCATGGCCTGAATCAGTTGAGGGTTTATTATGTTCGTAAATTTAGCTTTAAAAAAGAAAGAAATTTATTCTGAAATAGGTGATGTTAAACACTGTACTTGGAAAATACCTCTTTTTCCTAATTTCATGCTGTTCACATGACTTTCTGGGCATAGTGGCATCTGTCCTCTGCCACTTCACATACTCAAGTAATTACTGCTTTGTTTCTAGAAGAAAAATCCGATGCTCGGTGCTTTTTATGTATGTCTAAGTAAGCACTGGTGATAACTGCTGTGCTAACTAGGAGGCTGGTGAAAGATGATGAATAGTTACTGTATGAATTGTGAGCTTGGCTAGTGTATATCTTTTTAAATTCACTGTGCCACTAACAGATCTGACCCAGCTTTAGCTGTCATAAATAAATAGGTATACATTTAAGGTTCTTCTGGATCATCTTTTAAAACGTTCAGAGCAGTGCTCAGAGAAATTAATTTTGTCTGGAATCTGAGGCTTCCTGTATGCCTGGCAGTGCCGTTAACATCTTAACATTGCTGATACGGATCAGCGCATCGGCTCCTGTACGAGGAGCAATAGCTCAGAAGAAAAGAGGCCTTTTTTGCCATCCTAGGTAGTAGTGCTGGAAGCATATATTGGTGGTAGGGGGACAGAGCTGTGCAGCTGAGCGAACTGTTGGTAGTTTGCAGTAGAACTGGGACAGAGCAGGGGAAAAGAGTAAGTGCCTTGTGCTTAGCTGCTTCATGCAGTCACAGCTGGAAGAATGCTCCTCTCCATCACAAATCAGTCATATCTACCTGGTATAATAAAAATGCATTGCTTTGGAGAAACCCTGGAAGTACAGTAAATCAGATGAGAATGTGACTTTTAAACTAGAGAAAAGCTAATTGGGATAGAGAAGTACCAATCAAAATATTCAACCTGGGAATCTAATAGCCCTCTTAATGGAAATGGGACATGAAGCTAATTTTCCTTAGTGGCTTGAAATTTTGGGGTAAAGTTTGAATTGAGTAGTGTGATAAATACAATTACAGACACAGATGCCTGCAAAGCAGTCTGGCATGCCTCACCATCCTACTGCTCCCTGCCTTGGCCTGGGAATGCTCCAATGCAGGAACTAGTTACTAATGTTAAAGAAGTGAAATGTCACTCTCTTAATAGTTGCTCTATTCCTGCTTCTGCCTTACTTAGTAAAAAGGCCAAAAATTATATATATATGTTACGTTTAGCATAGCCTCTGACCTGGATATAGCTGTCTTAGCAATTATTCTGGGTCAGATGTTGACAGCAGTTCCCGGGTGGGCACCTTGCCCAGTTTTCCCTTCTATCTGTTAGTTAAGGTCACAAGAAAATAAACTAAGTCAGTCCTACTCCCCTTTAATTTAGCTTGAAAAATATTCTTGCTCAAGTGCACTTGAACAGAATACGTGCTACTAAGCAAAAAGCCATCCGTGTTGTAATCTGGGATCAGGAACTGCCGTGTTAAGAGTTTTTCTCTTAATGCAATTGGGCCAGAGTTAAGGAATTTTCCTGTATTTTTTCACTGTGCAGTTCCTTCCCTCCCCTTCACCCTTTCTGGGTTTGGGTTTTTTTTTTTTTGAGAGGAAATTACTTCTCTTCTGTAAACCCTTTTGAGTTACTGGCTGTCTTTCCTTTTGACAGCAATATTATCTCCTTTGCTAAAATAATGTCTTTTTAATAACCCAGACAAGAAGAGGTCATAATCCACATAGGGAATTGGTTAACTGTTCTACCATATATGCTGAACTTCATCACTATATTTATGTTGGGCTTGATTAGGAATGATAAAAGTTTTAGCCCTAAATAAGGGGAATTTACTCAGAGGTAGCATCCTCTAGTATACATCTGCCAAATTAGTGCCTAAATGAATTAATTTTGTTCTTTAGCTCTCATGCTCCAAATTAGTGGATTTTAACACTTGAAATGAGAGGTGTTTTCACTGCAGTGAGTCTGTATAGCTGCTTGAAGATAGAGAAGGCAAATGTTTTCAAAACTACCTGTTGTACAAGGTGATAAGATGCCCATAACACAAATACTTCATGAACAGTGGGGGCAAATTATTACCAGATCAGTAAAAATAAAAACCCAGAACAAAACAACCTTCATTTTTTAGAATGGATTGGAAAATTGATTAGAAAACCTAATGTTTCTAAAAAAACCCACCACATTTCCTGTTGATTAGCTGGGGGGAAAACATACCTACATGAAGGTTGTCCTCACAAAGTCTGTTAAAACTCAGCTTCTTTTTCTATATCCTTACTGCTTTGTGTTTTAAGGGCCTTTCTCTGTAAATGAAACCATAGTGTAAAAACAAATCCAGGGGCAGAAAAGTATCTAGGCTGCATGCAGCTTATAGCAAGATCCAATGATTAATTGATTTATACCAGTTTGTGTAAAGGGGGGGTGAGGGGGGGAAAGGGGGGAGAAGTGTCACTTTAAAGCATATGCTGCAGTAAGAAATAACAGCATGTTGTCCATTTAATTTCTGCTTGTGACTATTATTGTGCTAGTGAATATTCCTGTCCATCAAGGGCTTAGATACTGTTAGCTTTAGAGAATCATGCGAAGTTTAGATTGTTGCTCATTTTTATCTGTGCAGTGTTTATCATAAGCATTTATAAAACTGTCTGTTGGACATCAGTTGTTCATGTGAGCTGTTCAATCTCCATAGTCAAAGATTTCATTGCCTTGTGCTCTCCTTTTTCCAAAACACATCTGTTTGCAGATACAGATGGGAGACTTTATTTATCTCCCGAGACTATTTGCAGACTTGTTGAATGAGCCTGTTACTTTAAATGGATTGACCCTTTGACTAATGAGTCAGGATTTTCCGGTGGTTAAATACTAATGCAGAATGAAATACCAATTGGCTACTTGAGCTGTGGGCTGTTGGTTCCAAGTATTTAATTTCACTTTACTGTACCTGTGAGACCATGGTTGTTGAAGCTGTCTGGAACTCGAGTCTCCTCAGTCTTCTGCTAGGGGCTCATGTATGACTGCTAAAAATGTCAGAAATGTCTCTCTGTGTGTTTTGTGGTTTTATGTGTGTAGTTCTGTGCATCTCTTCCCTTCCCACCCTCTTCTTACTGATTTTAGAGAAACCAGCGTAACAAAGTGTACTCTTAACAGATGGAAATGATATTGGTTTATCTGTAGTAAAGTGTTTCCTATAGATAGAGTTATTTTTAGATGTAAATACTTGGATTAAATTTGTTTTGACCCATATTACCTACGAGCGACCAAACAGTTGAAGATGCGTCTCTGTTAGTTACAGGATGAAGAGCGCAGACGGCAGCAGCAGTTGGAAGAAATGCGCAAACGAGAAGCAGAAGACAGGGCCAGGCAGGAAGAAGAGCGCCGACAGCAAGAGGAGGAGCGGACCAGGAGAGAGGCTGAAGAAAAGGTTGTGGTCTTCCAAGTGCTGCAAGGGTTCTGACAGGCCTCTCCTCTTTAGCCCAAGCAGTAACGCTTGGGTCAGCAGGGGTTAAATGCAGCAGCCCCAGTAATAAGGGTCATGGCCCAAAGCTTCGATTTATCCAGTGTAAGACAAAAAGTAATTAAACAAACAGCCCATTCGTGGAGGTTGGAGGATAAAGAAATAGTACTGTAGGTTCACTAGTTGAAGGTGTTTAGTGGTGGCGAGGGCTTTCTGTCAGAGCTTTCTCTGAAAGTTATGACAGAAATCAGTTACCTCTCGGTTTCCTTCAGCTCCCAACATGACTTGCCTACCCTCTTTATTATATTGGCCTAGTTAGTGGTGGTGGGGTTTGCTGTGTCTCAGAGATGGCACGTAAATTCTGCAGTAATTGTTTGGTACAGGTACAGAGAGAAATGCAAAACACAGTGTAGTGAAGATGGATACTCCGTATTGCCTTTCACGTTTGGACTATGGGAGGAAAGGAATTGGTTTCTAGAAAGAAAGTAAATAATTTCAGCAGTTAAGTCACTGTGCAGTCAAGCAGATTCTAAACATTCAGGCTTCTAGGTTCCTTCAGAACATTCAAGAAGCTTAATTGTTCAAAACTGGGCAACAGTAAAACCAACCAGGGCTTTCTTAATTTCAGACAGTGACACAGCGAGATGGCATTTGGATCACCTGTTTGGAAGGGTTCTCACTGTCAGATCTTGACTGACACACTCATATGTCTACCAGCTCACAACTCGGTACCATCTGACCACTACCGTGGTTTTAGACAGTAGTACAAGGAGATGAGTTTCATATCTTTGCTCTAGATGAATAAGATCAGATTTACTTACGATTTTTCTAGGATAACTGACTCACAGAGCTGAGCAGATAAGCAGATGTGATGGAATTCTTTTTTTTAAACACATGGATTAAAGCAGAAAGGATGGTTGTTTGAAATGTCATCATACTCCCAGCAGAAGTTACACCATGTTTAGGCAGAAGGTTTCTTGCAACATACAGTTTCCAAACATTTTCGTTATCAAACTAACCCCTGCGTAGACCTTTGTATTAATTTATGATGTGGTTTAGACTAAAGAGCTGAACAGAATTAAATGCTATTTAGTTCAAAACCAATAAAAAACTGGAAACATACATAGAAGATATTTCATGGCCTTTTAAATGGTGAATAGCCTCATACAAGTATCACTAGCACAGCTTTTTAATTTTTTAATATAATTTTTTATTGGAACAGTTATTTATCTGTAGAAAAGTTCTTTGTAATTTGATTTCTACATGAAAGTAGTTTCCCTGGTAGTTATACGAGAAGCTTTTGTTAGGAGTCATCTGTTCCAAGGCTCTGTTGATTAATTTACTTTGTATAGGCATGCAGCAAAATCACAAAGTTCCTTTTTTAAGACTGTAGGTAATTTTAGTTCTTTTCCTCTCCCACAGATTCTTTACAGCTTTATTAAATCTACCTCTTATTAACTGTGGTTACATTTTGAGCAATAAATGCTGGAATCACCCTTAGTTTGCGCAGGCAGTTAGTTGCCTTAGTTACTGCAGGTAGTGGTAAATCTGGAAATACAAGCAACGCTGTGTTGCAGGACAACTGCCATGGTTTTCATAGCAAATATTCTTTGTATGAGTCCATATAGACACCCTGCTGATTGCCAGAAAAGGAGACAAAACAAGGTGTTTGTAGCTTGGTGCTGGAGTGCTTAAAAAATTGCTCTTAGATTGAAATGTCTGTCTTTCTGACCACTGTGTTTTTGTTTCCTCTGGACTTGCAGAGGCGACAGGAAGAGGAGTATTACAGTCGCTTAGAGGCTGAAAGGCGCAGGCAACACGATGAAGCAGAACGAAGATTACTGGAGCCTGATGAGCCTGGTCTGTACAGACCTCCGCTTCCACGGGAATATGAACTCCCATCCCCAACCCCTTCATCTAACGCTCCTCCTCCCCCACCTCAGCGAAACACCTCTTACCTCAAAACACAGGTCCTCTCCCCTGACACGATTTATACTGCCAAGTTTGTTGCATACAATGATGATGATGAGGAGGAGGAGGATTCCAATCTAGCAGGTCAGGATAAGTACTCCAGCACAAGAAAATCTTATGGTGACTTTCCTCCTGCCACCCTTAAGCCACAGCAGCCCTCCCGCCAGCCTCGCCCAGTTTCAGATGGCCTCTTTCTTTCAAACTCATTCCAGTCATCTCCAGTCAATGCCAACAGTACTACTGCCAAAAAAAGCCAGCCCCTGCCCCCACCAAACAAACCGAGTGTCATCCATGCCAGCAGCTCTAAAGGTAGACACCGTGACATCAACCGTCTCTGCAGAACTATCCTCATGTTTTCAACTCTGGTGCTGTGGATTGATCTCTTACTTTGTGATTTATTTTCCTCCCCACTTAATCACTATTTTCACTGTGGTGATCTAACTTAAATCCTGATCTTGATATCAATTCTCCAATTTTTAATTATTTTGATCTCTCAAATTTCCTTGTTCTTTACCCAAACTCTTCAAAAGCAAAAAATTCCATCTTTCACACAATGAATCAGAAGTGATTTTAACTGTTACTCAACCAATTCAAAGTACTGTTGGTTTTGGCTTTCACTCTCTGTCTTTCAGTGATTTGTTTTATATGACTGACCACTGTTAGGGCATCTGGAAGTGCACCTTTCTTGAACACAGGAAACCTTTTCTAATGGGTTCATGGACAGAGCTTAGCTTCTGCTTTTTTTTATTGGTACCAGGGTTCTGTCTTTCAATGATGTGTGCAAATGGCTTTAAAAATGACCTTTGTAGATGCAGTTCTTAAATATACAAGCATCAAGAGGCATATAGGACATGCAGTTAGTTTCATGTATTAGGCACCATTCCTGTACTTCTTGTTTGTACAGTGCAGTTCTCTTGCAAAAAGAGACAAAACCCTAAATTTCATCTTAGTGCTTTTTGTCTTAGTCCTTCCCTTCCCTTCTACGCCCTGTATTTCTTTGTCTGCTTATCTTGTTTCTTTTACAACTCCAGGTGGGCAACCATAATGGAGTTTAATTTCAAGTAGAGCTCTAGCTGCTAGTAACTTCAGCAATGTGTTTTATCTGCAGAGTACTACTTTAGTTAGACTCATGAATTCAAAGCTAGCTCAGTCCAGAGTTCCATGCTAAATTTTTTTAAACCACTGCTGTGTAGGCAGAATCTTAAATACTCCTGGAGTATGTGTCTGTGTAGATCTCACAGATTTGCACTTTATTAGTACAATATTTTGTCTTTAAATAGCAGCATCTGCCAGTGCTTCCCTGACATTTTTTTTTCTGCTTCTGTATCCTTCTGAGGGGAATGGTGGCAATGACATTTCCCTAGTTCGTTCCTTTTACTTATGCTGGAAGTCAACAAGTGCCTGACAGTGAACTCCAGCTGATCAAGCCATCCTTCTAAAACACAAAGGGTAGCAAAGTTACCTGAGGTAGCAATAGAAAGTGTTTATGCTGGCTTCTAGCCAAATGGCTAACTTGTTTACTGGATTCAAGGCTCAGTGACAAATGTGGAAGCCTACAGTATGGTATACCCCTGATCACCTGTTTGGCCACCTAACAAGTTAGAAAAGTCACTTTGTTAATCAGAGGTGTGGTGTGTGCCCTGATCATAGGGAGCATATGAGCCTCAGAATGGGTTCAGTCTATCAGAAGCACTTCTAATTCAGATGCAGTAGTGTGTGAATCTGAATTAGGGTATGGATGAGGCCAAGCAGGTACATGATACTCTGAGCTTCCTGTCTGCATCCTTTTCAGTTGAGGCTCCAGTCATCGTTTCTGAGCAAGGCATGTTTTCCTTTACATGGCAAATTAGCTTCTGCTGCAGTTGGGCTGCGTTCGGTGCCACGGTGTAGCTCTACACAGTACCGTGTAGTTTTAATATTGCTGAAAGGACGTAGTTCAGCTGTTAAAATTACTGTCCAACTGGTAACAGTTGATGCTTAGCAGTTTCATTCTTTGGGGTCATTACAGCACCCAAGTTGCACAAGATACTTGTTTAAAGATAAAAAAACAACTTTTTATTTACTGTGGTGTTGCCTATGAGATCTTGTGAGGTAGTAGTCCCTATGGATCTTGCAAGCCTGTCTGTCACTCCTGTCTGGCTCTGTCATAGGTTCTAAATCTTAAAGGAAGGTGAGAGAAGGTTTTAGCTCTTCAGTGTGTTGTCACTAGACTGTAAATAGACACACTGCACACTACTTGTGATGTGCTGTCATTGCAATGGAAATACTGCCATTATGCCTGCTTCCCATGCATGTCAGCCCTCAGCCAGTGAACCCAAATCACAGTTTTGTATCAGAAGGGCTCTTGTTTTTGAGCACCTTAAGTCACAAAGAATTAATGAGTTAAAAAATAAGATTAAAGACAGGAAATAAGCAGAAGAGATTCTCTTTAAACACTATGACTATGTTGTTAGCTTGCTCTTAGGAATATTCTGAAATGGCGGGCTGCTGACATGAAACTTTTGGACTGCAAGTCTGTACTGAATTTGTGTTCATTCAGAGGACTATCTTTTTCTAGAAATTCTTATTTGAAACCAACTATAATAGAATACAAACTGTGCCTTCCATCACAACACATAGGCTCCCAAAGGCCCTTGCTCTCCTTCCTATTTTCGCATGTTGGAGTCTGTACATGTAATAACTTAAGTAACTCTGGAACCATCAGTCACTGGTCATCACCTCTACTCTTCTTGCCTCCCATCGTCCATAACCCAGAAAGCCATCTCATATTTAATTGCATTTCCTAGTCCTGTTTTTTGTTAACTTTAATGGAAAAATGAATCTCAGGAAAGTGAAATGTTCAGTGATATTTTTTGTGTGCGCGCGTTTGTTTTTCCTGGAAAACAATCAGCAGGATAATCTACAGAGGTCTGGTTAGGGGTTTGGTAACAGTTAAGGAATATTGTAGTATGATGCTTCGCCTTTAATAACCTAATTCATAAACCATACAACTAATTCTGAATACTCTTATTTCATAATTTTCAAAATAGCCATGAGAACAGGTTAACTTCACCTGATTGCTCAAGCTTCTAAGAAGACTGCCTGCGTAATGTACAAAGCCGTTTGCACAAAATGCAGAATTCACTGTGCAGTTTACCATCTCCCATCTCGCTGACTCTCTTACATTCGTTTCCTTTATGGCTCTATTCTGTTCTCAACGTTAACTCCAGTAAACCACGCTTCTGCAAATTTTGCTCTCGTACCTTCTTCCACTGGGTCTCTTAAGACCATTTGGTCTGTCAACTAACCAAGAGAAAAACTAACACCCAAATCAAAACTGCCAAGCAGGTGGAAGTGTGAACCACAGCATGTGGGCCCTTTCAAAGCAGGGGCACGCATGTAAGATACATTTCTGAAATGAAAAAACCCTTCACAATGCCTGGCATGCCTTGTAAGATTTGGTCTGCTGCAAAGTTTCGGTGAAAAAAATTTAGCTTACAACACACTAGCTGAACTTGCTTGTGTGTTCCATATATCTTACTATTTATAAGTTACGTATACCAGTGGAAGAAGCAAACATTTCCTTTTGTACCAAAGAAGGTTCACAAGACATAACACATACAATATTGAGACTAGAACTGTCTGCAGACAAATCTGAGTATTGTGCTGACACTTTTTACTCTTTTCCTGAGAGTTACTAAGATAATATGGTCCTAAATATCAATTAAATTGATAAACTTTTTGATTGTAAAGAAAATGTTTTGTCTTGTGGCCTTTAGAAACAATTAATATAATGTGTAAAACGTATGTGTTAGATCAAGTTAAACTAAAGGTGCAGTGCTGCAAGATAACTTGCTTGAAATTTAAATTCAGGGGAGGGGAGGTGAATTTTCTGAGTGATAATTTACTTAATGAGACTAAACAGAGACAAAAAAAGTGTGACTCTGCTGAATTGCAAAGATGGTATATCCTAATCCTGGCTTACTTATAGCCTCGTAAAGAGAGCACTGGCAGCTAACCTATTCCTGTGGAGCTTGTTACAGGATATTTAAGTGTGTTGCTCTTTCTGTCAATCTCCTTGAACAACCTCTAATGTCTCTCTTAGAGTAAGCCATTTTAAGATAGAGACTGTGAATCAATATGTGCTGGATAAGCTACACAAAATGAGTTCTGGCTCAAAATTAGGAGTAACAAAACTTTAGCTGTTTGGGGGGGGATGGAATTTAGTAGTACTGGTTTTAAATATTGATGGCCCTGTAAATTTATTTCTGATTCTAGTTTGAGATTATTTCTTGAAAGAAGCACTGCACCTTTTTGAAGAAATATAAAACTTTCATGTTGTAACTGCAATATTTCAACTTACTTCTTCTTTTGCATAAGGAGTAAATTCATACACTGGATCTACAGGAGCAGCTGTTGGGGCCCATGAAGTCTATCGGGATCCAAGAGACAAACGATCTAAAAGGTGATGTGCAGGAGTCAGTTAACTTTTATACATCTGGCTTGGCTTCTGTGGGCTATTCAGGAGTTCTGCCTCTGGCTCTGGAGTACCTTGGGTTACTATAACATCCAGCTGAGTTCTCCACAAGTCTTTCGGTGATCTGAAGTATACATGACAGCAGCAAATTTCAGTGCTACAGCTACAGCTGAGTAAATGATCAGTGTAAATGAACAACCAACCAGTTTAAGTGCATTTATAATCAGAACAGTACCTCTCTAGTGGAATTCTTACCAAATTGCTAATAAGTGTAAATAATACAGGCTGTATCTTATATGTGAATGGCAGCTTTACTGTGTAGCATACTGAAGCTGTGGCTGGGCTCGGCTAGGATTCTGTAGAAGCTATTAGCCCAGTTCCTGCATTTTAACATGTAGTCAGCGATTCTCTGCAGAGCAGAGACCTTGGAGCTAAAGTGAAAGTTCTGATCAAGAAATTTAAATATATAGTAAAGCTTTGTTATATGAGGGTTAATCACATACATAGAGTATTATTCCAGAATGATTTGAGACCTTCACTGCGGTAAAACGTAATGCAAAAATTTGTTTGCTATAGGGATAAGAGATCAGTGCAAGAGTTGAGGCAATGATTGCCCTTGTACGCTTTGCCAGTACAGAACAAGATACAGGGGTGTTGCAGCTGCTGCAGTGTACTTTGTTACTGGTAGCTTTGTTTGCTAAGACCTAAAACCTTTGTATTCCAGTGCTTTTTCCTAGACACGTGCCACAAGAGAAAGGCTTGCTAATTTAGCTGTAACAGTAATGCTGTGCTCATATAGACAGAGCTTTAGTTTACAACTGCCCTGCACTTTGAAAATCGGCGAGCAATTTCATTCAGGTTAACGTATGTGCCAGAGGTGGCTATGAGCCCTTAATTTGTCAAAATGATAGCACAGTATCAGAATTAAAAGTACACGTGGGGAGCAAAACCTTGTGAAACGCTAAACAGAATCTTTTGCTGTAGTCAGAAAGCTATCAGTCCGTACATGTCACTAAGAATTATTATATTTAGGAGTATTGTAGATAAGAATTATAAAGACTTCTTTTTTCTTCCCATTTGCAGTCAAGATACAGATTTACCTGGAGCACCAGAAAACTTGACGTTCAGGGAACGCCAGCGACTTTTTTCACAGGGTCAAGATGTATCCAATAAAGTAAAAGCTTCTAGGAAATTAATGGAACTGGAAAATGAGTTGAACACAAAGTAAAGCACCTTATCAGATGTAACTGAAGATCTCTGAATTGAGGGATTGAGATGGGGGGCACACTACTAATGAAGAGAAAATGAATGTTTTCTGAAAGGAGTGACTTTGATTCCTCTATATCTAAGACTGTTAATTAAGATTTAGAGATGTTGCAATAGCAAGAAAACTGATTACTTTGCCAGGAGCTTGTGGTTTATACAATGAAAGCACTGTACAATTTTAAATATATGAATCACGTGAAGGTAACTTTTTTTCCTTTCTGTTTTGGGGGTTAAGTTCTTGTGCACCAGATCAAGTAGCACTTGTCAAAGTTCTGTTTCCTGGTGTTCTACAGACACACTTTTGTTTTAGCTGCTGAGCAGAGAGAGTGAGAATAGCTTGAACTGCCTAAACTAAACTGTGCACTAGAAATTAGTAGTTTAGGTTGATAAGAAGGCAATATCTGGGCAACCTTAAATAAGTCTTCATATGCAAGTCTGACCAACTGTATGGTGTTCATAAAATGGTCAGCATATCAACACATTTTACCATTACTTTGTACTGGAATAACACACATCCTGTAGGTAGAATCTTGGAATAAAAATATTTCTAGTCCTATGTATTTTTTGGGTCCAAAAGGGTTGCCTATCTGTTATTACAGAAGTCTGTATGCTGATGCATCCCCACTGTAAGTGCTTCAGACTTTTAAAAATGTGAAGATACAACCTTTGGATAGTTGATTTATTAAACTTTACATAAACAATAGCTAGTAGGCTACACTAATGGCCCTTCATCAGCTAGGACCAAAATGTTAGGAATGTGTGAAAGACAAGCAGTAATGATTCCTGTTCCAAGGTGAGCAGAACAGATACATAATGTCTCCTGAGGAAGGTAGATTATAAGTTATGAAGTGATTAGGCATGGAACAGTATTGCTAAGTCTGCTATTATCAGTTCAGCAATATCTTTATTTTTTTCTATGGAGAAATGAACTGGCATATTAGAGATAGAGACTGAAGTGTGAAGCATCAAATACAGTACTGCTGGTTGGGAGTGGGAATGTTCGTAGGGTCGTTAACAGAGCTGGTGTGCTGGCAACGGGCCATCTCTGCTTATGCTGAGGAAGCAGTGCTAGTGAGCTGCTCCTTAGTCTAGCTGGCTTTACTGGCATTCCATTACTGTTGTCCTGAAAATCTTGTTGGCAGTTCAAGCTATTTTTCCATACTGTAATAGCCTTATTTAATTTTAGATTGTTAATTTTTTTCCTCCCGCCATTTCTTCAGCTGTGCTTATGTGGCTGATGATGTTGGGAATAAGGACCTCATCAGAGTTTTTCTCATTGTGTGATGTTAAGACAATATATATTGTGATTCCAAACAAATTTTCTATTTGACAAAGCCCTTTACTGGCTTTAGATGATCTTTTTCCTGTATCATATTGTTCTCTTATAAATATATATTTAGGAAATTGTGCACACTTCCAAATACAAAGGGGTAGACTTTCACTGCCTTGGGAAAGAAATCACTTTTAATAAGAGTTGTATGATAAATAAATGCAAGTTAATGAAAATTGGAGTGTAAATATTTTTTACGTATTTCAGGTTTCTTATTTGAAAGTGTGCTTTTACCGTTTCACCTGTTAAATATGAAGTAGAAGATTAAACTGGTTCAAAGTGTTAATGAAGGATCTGCATGCTTGCTCTGTCTGTTAGTCAGGAAAAGCAAGCCTCTCCCAATTTATCTTGAGAACACTAGCAGCCTTACAGTGACAAATTTTTCTTAAGGAAAAAAACTTATGCTGTGGCTGAATTACTGTTGCTGCTAGAATCTGAAAAAGGCTTAACAAAAAAATACCTATAACCTTCAGTCGAGTGGATTTGGCCGCTATTGGGCATTCGGGTCAAGTGTGAATATGTGTAAAAGTGCTTTTCATATTTGTCTGTGCATTATTATGAAAAACATCAAAACTGCTGTAGTTTCCCATTTCTACTGTATTTCACTTGCAACCTATTTTTAATAAAGTTTGTATTGTATTTAACTTTGCATTAAACGTTTTTTGTACTGTTTGTCATTTGATTCTGGATAACAGCATTATTGTAAACCAGAGGGACTCTCATTAATATGTTTTGCCTTACCTGTCCTTTTAAAATACATTGGCAAACAAAGTCAGTGTATTCATAATGAATAGATGAAAACCTCATATTAATTCTACATGGAGAAGCCGTCTACAGGGAAGGCTAATTCTAACTGATCGGAGAGCAGAATTTCTTGGCCTAATGTTCAATATCTGCAGTAGAGACTTGAAAGAATAAGTGATTTTTACAGCTTAACCAGCAACTTACGAGATAGTAACTATTGGCAGGGTCAGTTTCGCAAGTGAGTTGCGCTGTATATTTATCCTCCTCAAGTGCAAAGTTGCACTTCTAATAGCGAAGAGGAACCTGGAATGCAGCTTCTTTTAGAAAAATAAAAAGTATAGCAACTGGAGTCTCCAATGTGATTGCTGTGGTTAAAAAGTCATTTGATCTCTTTATTTTGAACACAAAGGCAGGATAACTTTTATCAGATCTCTGGAGGGGGGAAGCGGTTTGGCTGATGTGGAGGTTTGCAGGGGTGGGCTCAAATTCAGTGTGTAGTTTTGAATGAAGGTTGAGCTAAATGGTGATGTTCCTCTTTTATTGTTAGATTGATAAGGCTGGATGATTTGACTTTTGGGAGACACCAGTTAAAGCTCTGCATGTTGAGGGTGCAGGAGGGAACTAGGCCAGTAGCTGCCTACTGCTGTTGCTGAATATCCTCTAGAGCTGGGATAGACACCTGCGTGTCTTTCCAGGTTGAGTACCTTGATCTCTTGAGTTGTGGGATCTACACGCTGGAACTTTCAAAATCAATGATGAGGATATTCTAGATTTTAGTGTAAGAAATGCATGTGCAAAGGCAGGGAAGGAGCCAAAGGAACCACAGAATGACAGAAGTGCTGTTTAGTATGTTTCAGTGAAATGACTGCCAGGACCTCAAGGCATGGCTGAGGGGAGTCTTTCATCCATGTTTTGAGGATAGCTTTTGACTGTGAGAACAGCCTAAAGAAGAATAACTTTTGAATACAGAATGTGTAGTCTGGAAGAGAAAGGAAACGATCAATTCTCCTTCTGTATGTCAGTCCCTCAGTATAAGCAAGAGCAAAGAACCAGTACAAAAGCAAAAAGTGATTTATTTGATGAGACTATGGTTGTTGCAGCCGTGAACTGTGATAGAAACATTTATTTCCAGACTAAAGTGGTCCAGGGACTGGGGGTTTGGGAAGGAACTGTGCACTGTACAACAGTGGTAATGCATTTTCAGTGAGAAAACAAGTTTTGAGCTATGCTTTGCAAAGTTCAGGCCAAAGGAGCAAACCAGTATGGTGGGAGTTGAACAGTGATGTGCTTGCTTTGCATTTGGGACATGAGTTGTCATCCTTCATAGCACAGTTCTTGGTACTTTAATTGATGATGACCTTTGTGATAACTGTATGAAATTACATTTGCATATGCAGCCAGGTCTGCTGCTCTCAGCAGCCCTCCTGATCTGATGGTCTGTAACAGATACCCACAGTAATGTACAGCATCCCATTCTCCCTTTAACCCTTACCTACAATCTCTCAGTTGGCCCATCACCTATCCCCAGTCAAAGTTCCAAACTCTCCAGCCTATCGTTGACATAAATAGCTATACTCCCTGCCCATCTGCCCAGCCTGCCTTTCCTAAAGAGCGTATAACCTTCCATTCCAACATTCCAGTCACAGGAGCCGCCCCACCATGTTTCTGTGATGCCAATGATAATCATGTGTTCGTAGACATGCACACATCTCTAATTCCTCTTGTTTAGACCCCATACTAAGGGCATTTGTATAGAGGCATCTCAGCTGAGCTCCAAATAAATCAGACTCATTGAATGGAGCAGTTCTGCATCACTCTCAGCATTCATTACAGGTGCTGGCATCCAACTGGTAGGGTTGGGATAGATCAGTGCCACCCCCACAAAAAATCTAGTTTAAAGCTGCCTTGACCAGTCTGGTAAGTCTCTGACCAAAAATGCATCAGAAATGTTCAAGACAATGCTTCCTTAGTGGTATCTTAAGCTTTATAATCCACCACTGATGCTAAAGTTAAGAGTTAAAAGTGGATTCAGGCATTTCCATTATAGTTCTGGCCCTCTGGTTCCCCAGAAAGATCTGTACCAAGGCAGGGCTCTCCCTTTGCAGGGGAAAGATGGGATCTAGGTGGTAGAAGTGGTGGTGGAGGGGAAAAACCAAGATTCTTCAAAGTAGAGAATCAGTGTAGACAGGCATGCTTGGAACACAGCCCTGGGGCATTTCCAGCAGATAGCTGGATTTTGTATTCCTTTCTTGCCTAGATCGCACTGACAGACTTTTTTTGTTCACTGCACATCAAGCAACTTCCCCTTTGCTTTGGAAATAGAAGGAAAATGCTATTATGGTGAGTGACAGATCATATTGTAATTACGGTGGTTTTTTCGTTGTGTTTTATTGGTTGTTCCACTTTTTTTATACAGAAGGGACTGAGTTTTCAGTACTACCTAACCTTCAGCTGTACACAGAGGAATGACTAAATAAGAGTAGTCTGGGGCTGCTCAGTTTTAGGTTACTAGTTCAAAGTCAGAATGATAGTGAATTAAGTCTTCTCTGTTACAGCCTACAGAAACCAGATTCCTAATTTGATTCATAGTGGGTAAAATCCACAGTGAGGCAGAGATCAAGCATTACACTTCAGAGGTGATCTTTCTGAGATGAAGCTGAGTTCTGTTGGAACTGTTCTGACTTGATTTCTGCTGCTAGAGGATAAGCATTACATCTAAAAATCACAGCTCAGTGTCAAGAATTGTGAATCATACCCCTCAAGCTACTGAACTTATTCTTCCCAAAATAGCTGATGTTGATAAAAACCTGTCTGCCTTACTCAGTGCCAACATCTCCTAACATCCACAGTATCACAGTACTTTGGAACTCTCTTTTTTGAAGCCTATATCCATTTGTCAGTTCTCATTTTTCCACCAATACAGAACTAGTTGCAAGGATGAACTGTTGAGGAGCTTCCAGCCAGTTTGTTGAGGTTTTTTTGGGTTTAGACTGAAGCTAGTTTGTGGGAAGAAGTTACAGTATCACCAAGACAGTTGATAGAGCTGCTCAGGAACATTTGGTTTGGTGTGTGATAGGTGGGCTTCATCTGGGTTCCTCTGTAAAGGATTGCTATCCCATCTGGGTTCCTCTGTAAAGGATTGCTATCCCATCTGGGTTCCTCTGTAAAGGATTGCTATCCCTTTTGTGCCAGACATGGAGAAGTCCACCGCTGCATGCCTTTGGATTTTCTACTGCCTGTGTGAGAGTGCATTCGCCATGTTCAGTAGACAGTAACTTGAGACTGCTGTTTTGCAGAACTGGATTCCTCCATAATTATGATGCTGGCTTTGGTTTAAAAAAAAACAGCTCAAAACTCTAGTGAAAAAATAGCATTATTTCCCACTTCCAAGAAGCTGACATGTTTGTATCTGGTATACGTTCACATTTAATAGCCAAATAGTATTGTGACTGCTTTTAAGACGTTAATCTTTCAGTGCAACACAGTAGAGCACTAAGAACTATTATTCACCTTAGTGTGAGACCCCCTGCCATAGCCTGAATGAATAGCTTCCACCTGGGGCAGCCAATTAGGGCTCCTACAGCAGCTGGACCTGCAGGCTTTGTCCATCTCCTAAGACTAGCACTAGCTTTGTTCACAGGGTAACTAAATAGTTGCAGTTTAAGGGACCTCTGGGTATCACATAGTCCAAGGTCAGAGCTCTGCTTAGTTGGGGTTTGATTATCTCTAAGGATGGAGGCATGGAGACTCAACCTCTCTGGGCAACCTGTGCTGGCGTTTGACTACTGTCACAGTAAATACTGCGTATTTGAAGTTCAGATGAGGTTTCACATCTCAGTTTGTACTTACTGCCTCTTGTACTGTCATTGGGCTCTCTTGTTTTTATAGCCTCCCATCAGGTATTTACACTGACCAGATTCCCCCTCAGCTTTCTTTCCCTGCCCCAACAACAGATGTTCCTATCCTTTAATCTTCTTTGCGGCCTTTTCGTTCTTAGCCCATTGGCAGAAATCCTGTACCCAGTATAGGAGCTCTAAGCTCCCTCCTCCTCCTCCTCCTCCTTTGTTGTGGCCACTGACCCTCAACGCGAGGCTTGCACCCCCAGGAACCAGTGCTCTGAGGAGAAATCTTTCAGTACCTCAGACCTTGGGAGCGCCAGGCTTCCCTTTTGTCCCTTCCCTACCCTAATCCTTAATTCCACTCAGAGGCCGAGGCCACTCATCCCAAGTGACCCAGCCGAAGGAGAGACACTTCCATCCCCTGTGGAGCGCCTAAATGCCGCAGCTGGCGCCCGCTGCTGGGCGGTGAAGGAGGCGGACCCTGTCACCATGGCGGCCACGCCAGCTGCGTCCCGCATTGGCCGGTTTAAATCCCCTTGCTGCCTCGCTCGGCCCTGCTGTGCCGCGGCGCCGGAGCGGGGAGGACGATGCGGCCGCGGAGCGGGCTCGACCCGGGCTCCGTGTGGGCTCAGCGCCTCCGGCAGCTGGAGCAGCGGTTGCGAGTGAGCCCCGCGCCGCGGCGGCGGGAGGGGAGGCGATGGGCGGGCGCTGGAGCGGCAGGGAGGGGCACCTGGAGGCGCCTTGGGCCGCTGGAGGAGGTGGCGAGGCCCGTCCGGGCGGTTGTGTTAAAAACGTGTATTTTAGGCTTAACATTTGGGCAAGAATCCTCAATACAGCAGCCTATAGGGATGTGACAGGGGAGAGCCTGCTTCACCTCGGGCTGGGCTGGAAACGGGGCTTCAGAACTGCGAGGAGCTCTCCTCGGCAGAGCAGGCTTGTCTCCGTGAGACCTGCACCGGGGAATGGTCTTGCTGCCACGCTGTTGGAGATGTCCAACAGTGCAGCCTTGGAAATGGACATCTATGTGGTTGTTTGTAAACAAAGTAGAATGTTCTGAGCTGGACAGGGTGTTGGGACATCGGGTCTAAGTTGTGCTTTGCCTAGAAAGGTTGTACCAGAGGATCCTCGGGCGCCCTTCCAACCTCCTTTTCTATGACGAGAATTTCTCTAAAGGCCATACATCTGAAAAGTGGCAGGAGATGGTTTTATAAAGCAAAAGCAGTTAAAACCTTGTATGTATGCATTTATGTGCAAGCAGGCAAAATGACAGAGTACAGGAAATAAAGAGGTGTTAAAGAGTTTATCCTAGTTTTTATGTGCTTATAGATAAGTATTACTGTGCTGAGGAGGTTGGGGGTAGGTAGTCCTGTCATTTCAGAAGGCTGAGAAACAGAGCAATATTATAATAAAAGCTATCATAATAGCATCCATCAAACTCATAGTTACTTCATTTTTACTTTCCGATGTTGGGTGGGTTTTCTTCCTTAGGCCAAAGAAGAAAGAATAGTTGTCCTGGAAACTGAAAATGCTGCTCTTCACCTAAAACTTGCAGAGGTAATTATTGTTTGTTTGTCCAGGAAGAATCCTTATGAAAATAAGAAATACACAGAAATCTGCCTTCTGTTTTCAAGGTTTGAACTCTTCACTTGTTGGGGAAATCTGTGAAGGGATCAAGGCTCGGCATTTCTTTGTTTCTATTTGTTTTATAATCATAAATGGTAGCAGTAACAATAGACTCATTAACTAGAAGTTGGCATACATTTAAATAATTGCTGTTGGTTTAAGTCTATAGAAGTGAACTGAGGGAATGGCTCTGCTAGCATTAAATACAGAATACTGCTTTCTCCTTGCAGGGAAATGTATGCAAGTCAAAGGTAGATTTTGAAGGAATACTTTTTAGACATAATTAGGATCATGCTTTAAAAAGGACTGTTATTAAGAGTGCAGAAAAGACATTTTGTTAACACTAGACTTACCAGAGATGCCCTTTTGCATGTCTTCATAGCACTGGTGTTACACTTGTGTAAAAAATGCAAGGTACTGTTGCAGAAGTCAGTCACAAAGTGCACAGCAACAACTGGATGCCCTCATTTCCTTATCTCATTCTACAGAAACATATGTTGTTCCTAGACCACAACTGAAATAAGGAACAGCCTGTGATAATGTTTAGGGTGTTCAAAGGTAGGATTTCCAAGATCTAGAGAATTTTGAGTATTGATCTGCGCTGCTGGAATAGAGCCAGCTGTGAGTATTAGCTGTGATACGGACTGTTGGCCAAGAGTTTCTAATCTGGGCTGAAACATTAGATGGTTGGGTGACCTCAGGAAAGCCACTTGCCTTCCCTGTGGGTTTGTTAACACCTGTGGATAAAAGTGGATTTAACATTTTTCAAAGCCTGACTGGAAGCAGATGGTACATCTGAAATGAGTTTTGCTAGGTATACAGAAGAATACCGGCATTTATTCTGAGAAAATATTGCTATTATTTTTGTTCTGCTTTATAATATTTCCCAAAGACCTTAAATATGTCAGCTGATTTTTATTTTTTTTTTTATTTTATTCTCACAAGCACAGGAAATACATTTTTCTCATCAGTAGGGTGCATTAGATGTAGGAAGAAGTTATACGAATATTAGATAATGAAACTTTGTTTTCCAAGGTTTCATTTTCCAGCACTGTTTCGGTTTATTAAAAAATGTGCTGAAAGATACGAGCACCTACAGACACATGAGGAGCGTGGCGGTGTTACCACCGTCACTCAGAAACAATGTCAAATGATCCATGTAAATACTCTGCAGTTAACCTTGTGCTGATGTTTCTAATCAGGTGGTTATTAAATAGACTTTCACTTCTTGTTGGTTAGTTTGCCCCAGCAATGTGAAAAGCATGAGCTAAACTGACATCTGTGAAATAGTTCTACCTCAATTGAAGCGTCTCTATTAAAAGGAACACTAATTTTAAATAGATTCATTTAAGGTTGAGCAATGTTGCACCATATCTCCCAGTATTTCATCAGTTACGCTGGCAAAGAAAAAGCGCTTCCCCTCAGCTATCAGTCACTGACTCTTCAGATCTGCTGGTGAAGCTGCCTGAATGATTGAGCTGTAACAAGTTCAGTCACAGTGACCAGGGTTAACAAAGGTCTTATTCTTAACTTGTAAAAGCTAATTGGATTCATTTTGGCTGAAGGGAGTTAGGGAGCTGTGAAGACAAACTTATGATGATAGCTATAAATTAGGATTTGCAGTGTAAATGCCTATGGGTTGTTTCAGGCTAATAAAAATGTTACCTCTTGCTGTAGACCTTCCCTTCCTTGTATCCTTAAGACAATCACAGATATCAGCACTGCCACTGTTTTCTGCAGCCCAGTATATTTTAATCTTGACAGGATACTGTACGGGTTGTTACTGAACATAAGAAGTCAGATTCTTTCTCTGTATATTTGCTTTTTCCTATTTGTAAATGTGTTTGTCTACCTGCATGCCCCCTGCTTTTGTTAGCAGTCCTTGAGGTCCTGATCCTGCAGCCTTCGTGATCTTTCCAGTCCTGATCCTGCAGCCTTCCATACATAAAGCCAAGTCTCCCAGAAAGGGTCCAATTGCAGAACTGATATTTTACTTTGGAGAATGCTATTAAGTAGTTCAGTTTCACTTCTGTTTATAATAAAGCTGACTATAAAAATTTTATAGTAGTTTTTTTTTGCTTTTTATGCACGAGCACAGATTTGCAAGTTCTGGCCTTGGAACAAGTCTGATCAATGCTAAAACTATTTTAATGGAGAAAACCTCAAAACCAAGGCAGCATTTGCAATAAACTTTTTAGTGGAAGCAATGAGAGGTTAACTGCAATGACAGTAGACCATTCCACTTTTATTGTTCATATTGAGCAAAATGTGGGGTCAGGGGGACCCTGTGCAGATGGTGGAAAACGTATTAGATGTTAAAAGTAGGTTTTAACCAGCTTAAGCTTATTTAACAGTAAGGCTTGAGTACTGCAATTGCTTATATATATGCTTTTCACATGTGATTAGACCTACTAATTCTGGTGTGCTACTTGTATGCATTTTTGTCAAGTATATTTGTAAATACTGTTTCTGAGTAGCTGGACTCCTGAAAATCCTCAAAGGAAAAGAACATGTGAACACTCTATAGAATCACTCTCAATGGGTGGGAGCTTAAAGCCTGTAAGAAAACAAAACAAAACAAAAAAAAAAAAAGGAAGAGTTTTTTGGTTTGGGGTTTTTGGGGGGTGGTTTTTTTGGTGTTTTGTTTTTGTTTTTTTAATAATCTTTTTCTGCTATTTCATTTCAACAAAACAATTCTTTATGTTAGTGCTAAGGTGTGTAGTTGTGCAGAACCTCCAGTTGCACTTTTAAATAGAAACTGCATGCTTTGTGAAGGTGAAAAAAGCCACATGAAAAGGTTGGTTTAGATAAGTGAAGTACTTTTCTTGGAAAAGATAATCTATTTTAACAGCTCCACGATGTTGTATTGTTGTTTTTGCAGGTATCATCTGTAGTTAAACTGCAATTAAATGTTTACTTTTAACCTGTCGTTATCAGATGATGTAAGTAGATTTAGCTCTTTCATGTACTCTTCTATCCTTTGTTAATTTAAATAACAGGTAAATGCAGGCATAGAATTTATGGTCTGAATAATGTAGGAAATAAGTCTGTGCTAGAAACAAGGGCATTCCAAAAATAAAGAAGCTATTAGTACTAGGTAAGGATAGATGTCAACAGGTGTCAGGGGAAAGTAGGTGAAGAAGTTGCAGCTTATTTTAAGTGCAAGGACTGTCAGTAAATGATGAAAATGCAATTTGGCATATAATATAGATTCTGTCATATTACAGCAGTTTGTCATATAATACACATTCTGTCATATTACAGAATTTCACAAGTACTCTACAGAGATCTTTTTGTGTTCTTGACCTTCAGTATTTAAAGTTGCACTATTTTTTATTTTTTTTTTATTTTAGCATCTAAAAAATATTGGCCATAAGAATTGCTTTTGCATAATAAGTAATTTTAAATTATTAGAAAGCATTTTTCTCCACATCCTTTAAAAGTTGCTTTGAATGCTTTGATCACTGAAGACACAGCTTAGTGCTTTATTGGTACTATTTTGCACCACTGCATCTCTACAGAATGTAACGGAATTGGTGTTAGCAGAAAGCTAGAACAATGAACACTAAGTTGAGGGCTGTGTATTACCACTTTCTTCAGGACCTTAGCAGCTAAAACGTGTTTATGTGTGTCCTTGTTCTATTTGGTGTCCTTTCAGAGACCTTCCTGCACTGAATGTAGTTACCAGAAGACATTTAAACCAGCTGTGTAACCAGCCCTTTCCCCTAAGTGAAGGAAGGGTTTTAACCATTCAGATCCACCTCAGGCATAAGTAAAACGCATGTTAGTAAAAAAAGCAAACGCATGTTAGTAATCTGGTGCTGAGGTTTACCACCCTAAGGAAGTAGAATGTTGTGATGTTAGCCAGTTGCGTCAAGGTGATCTTTCACATGACTCAGAAAAAGGTAAAAGCAAAGAAATTATGTATTTACCACATCATATGTGATCAGGTAGTTGAATTAAAAATGTTTACATGGACAAAGAGGACAGAATGCAACAGAAAACATGAGCGCTTTAAAGTGACTATTAGCTAATTTAGGTGTTTTTTTATTTAAACAGTATCAAGGGTTGGCTAGAAGAAGCACTAATGAAGTATTGCAGCTCTACTCTGCTCATAGCCAGCAGCAGAAGTTGCAGAGGAGTTCTGTTGTAATCCAGTTGTATGGAGCAATAAAGGTAATGACATTTAGTAATACATTTAGTAATAATGTAAGCATGATCTATGTCCTGGACATTTGTGTACTTGTCAAATATAGTAAAACCCAGGAAACGGTCAGATATGAACATGATCTATGGTTTTACTGCATTCACAGCAGTGTTTGCATTGCGGCCATGCCTGAGTTAGCTTAAAATTTGTAGTGGTTTTGCTGCCATAGGTTGCAAGGTCACCTGAGAAGCTGGTAGAAGTGGCTGCTTCTGAGCTCCAGGATCTTTGTATAGGTGCTATCAATATCTGAGCTAGATATTTGTGTAATCAAAACCTTGCAATCCCAGATTTGACTATCGTATGGACATCCCTTAACAAACAGTAATTGTGATATACTTTAACCAGATCCTTTGTAAAAGCACTGGAGAGCTCCATTGATTTCACTGTGAGTTTTGCTTTGGCAGACCTCACCAGAGGGAGTAGTTTGTTCTATGCTCACTCAGCTTGTCTCAATTTTGCATGAAAGAGACCGGAACTGTTCTGCTAGTGCCGTATTATTTTCCTTTTTTGAAGTTCTTATTCCTTAAGTTACCCCATAGAATAGTGAATTCCTTTTAGGGACACTGACAAATGACAGCTTTTCTCAAGGCAGCACTGAATGCCTGTATAAAATAACTGAAAATTACCTAGGGAAAGAAAGCTGATTCTTAACAGACAGAAGGATGTTGTGTAATTGTAGCATAGTTGGACTAGATGATTGTTGTAGTTCCCTTCCAACTGTTCTGTTCTACTTACAGTGATTCTGCTCAGTTAATTTTGTGGTGGTATTTTACATTTTAGGTTAGCTAGAGCAGCAGAACTGCTTGTGATGCAGTAACAGTGGACTGAGATGATTTGCTATGGAAGATCAATAAATGTTAGGTGAGACAGCAGAGCTCTCCAAATGAAAGTCTAGATTAATGGTAATCCCATACGCATCGTAAAAAACAAAACAAAACCCTAAAACTTCTTCCCGGTTCTATGTTGTGGCTTTTGAGAGTGAGAGATGCAGTGATTTTTCTCCTTTTAGTTTAGATTTTGTTTTATTATTGAAACTAGTCTATTAATACAAGGTCTGTACCCCCACTGGAAAAATAAAATGTCACAGAATATGGCTATTCTCATAGAAAGGCCTCAAACTGGCTTATTTAAGAAATTACTTAGAGTGAAGCTTAGCAAGTACCTCCCAATCAAAGTGTGGAAAATGAATGCTGTAAGGGATATATGGATCACAATTTTTCATTGGTAATTCTGGATATGTCGTATAAGTGGACAGAACACACACATGCTCACACACACTTATTTTTGTTTGGTGAAATAAGAAAGAGTCTTTGTTATAACTGAAGTTGTGTTATGGTTGAAGCATGTACCACAACATGGTAAGGATTCATAAAACCTTGCTGAAGATTTTAGGAAACGCCATTGCTAAATATCTTGCAAGATCCTTCTCTGAACTTGCTGAAAGATATACTGAAGACTTCCCTTCACCAGCTAGAGGGATGTTCCTGATGCTGATATCTCACCATAATTATCTGTGGTGGTGTTATGTTGATTCTTCCTTAACTGCTGCTGTTGTGTCTTAATAACGTATTTTTTGTTCTTGCTGAGAAGAGGCTTAAGCGCGACCTGAAGAGCCTCCGTTCATTCGCTCTTGAGCTTTCAAAAGACTTTCAGCGTCAAAGCAAGACTTGTCTTTACCAAGTTTTGACAGCAGTCCAAAGGATACAGCTGCAAAATGAAGCAATGCAAAGTAAGACTCATTGCACTTATATTTCAAACATGTAGCACCAACAATGTCATTGTTAAATGTTACTAACGTTAAAAGGTCGAGTTTGATTTTTGAGAAATGAGTGAGTCACTGAAATTGTAGCACTTGTTTTTTTGTTTGACATTAGATCAGCAAGGAGTTCTGAAGCATTAGAGTACAAATAAATCTGCAGAGGTTATGACTGATAATTTGGATTTAGCTTTTGTGTTGATTGCAGCTGCTACTAGACTGCTGCTGAGCTGGCTCAGCTGTAACATTTTAAATCTGAAATTCTCAGGCTTGTTATCTTGACTATTTCAGAATAGCCGAAGAAAGAATGTGTTGCTTTAGTTGAAATTTGTCTGCTTTTGATTGTACCAGAAAAGGACTCGGGTGATTTCAGAGATTTCTGAAAATACTGTCTGAAATTAGAACAGACTGGATTTTTAATATTTCAGTGTATCATAGAGAAAATTTTTCTTACAAATCAAAATCTGCTCACTAGATTTTCCATTATGCTGATGTAACTGTTCGTGTGACCATACACAGATCAGGGAGCTAATCCAGGATAGAGGTTCACCTGGCTCTGGAAGCAGTTGTGTGAGCACAGCAGAAGGTTTGGGGCAGCACTGAATGGGAGGGGATGAAAAGCTCCTTAACCAGGACTGTCAATTAAAGAAACATAACAATTCTGAACATGTTTGCAAGCCATTACCCTTCTACAACTGTTAGTCTAATTATTGATGAAGAGTCTAACTGTGCACAGTGATGCTTAAACAAAAAAAATCATCATTCCCAGCTCCCAGAAGTTTCCATATAGGTCAATGAGATGGGCAAAGTATGGGGGAAAGAGATGTCTATAATGGCTGCAGGCATGTAGTGACTACTTCTCTTGAATAATGAAGAGCAGGTTATTAGTATTAAAAACAGATGAACCCAGTGGCTGCCTCTAGGTTATGGATCAAAATACAACTTCTGAATAGCTTGCAGCTGATGCCAGGCAGAAAACTAGGAAAATGTTAAGTAAGTGTTTATATTTATAACTATATAACTCCACTTTCAGAAAAGTTGAAAGTTCAGAAATAATTGGTGCATTAGAAGACTTGTTTTGTGAAGCTTCTGTTAAAGAAATTTTTCTGTGTTTCATGTAAAGCTTTACAAAAGATGGACATTAAAACTCATGGTTCACTCTTACAAATATCAATATGCCATCTGCTAAATGCAGCAGCTTGACTCATTCTCTGCAGATTGCTGTCCTTCACCTTTCTGCTAAAAGCCCTGGCATCAAACTAGGAAGCCCCAAGGCTGATTTCTGTTTTTGTAGTCATCTTCACCATAGGAAGGCTAGTTAGGAAAAAATATTGAGTAATTAGGGCTTAAGTTAACTGAAACTGGATGTATAATATCTAGTGGGCTTCTCAGGGTCCTCATTAAGAGACCATTTAAGTACTGAAATAAAATAGGTTTTGTTTTTTTCTTTCAAGACTCAAGAATGGCAGAGTACCCTTAGCACCTGTTGCCTTACTGCTTATTCAAGAGACTTCAAAGTGTGTGTACGCAAATTTATAAATGAAGATGCATATTATGGAGATCACTTAATCAATGGATTCCAACTCCTATTTTGAAAAATACTGTATGATTAGGGGTCAGTGACTGTACAAATCACTTTAACAGTTTATTGTGACATATTCACATGTGATTCTCCAAACAAAGACATACTAGTATTACTCCACATCTTTCTTAGTGAATTTTCTCAGTGAAACTCGTAGGTTCTGATTCTCCAACTATTGACAGCATGTATATTACAAAAATAAGATCTGTGAAATCTCAAATGTAGACAAATGTCCCTTGAATTTATCAGATTTTTAGTCTATACCAGAGACCATAAATCATAGCTGTGACATGCTGAGATTTTAAGTCTGTTCCTTTCTTTGAAAGGCTCATATTGAGACTGGTGGCCATCCTGCTAACTCAGCTCTCAGACTATGGTTTTGACTGATGCTCTACATTTTCAAATTGCTCACTAATTAATTGCTAGAGGAATTGATAGCCCACTGGGGTTCCTAAAAGCTTGCTTTTTACGCAAGTTTACAGTCACATTGTGTGCCTTCTGGGCTGAGTGTTCATTTTAGGCCTGCTCAGTGTTCATGTAATTGTAATGAAATATAACCATTTGTGAAGTTAGAAGGATTTTGTAATGACCATATTGCTCTCCTCAGTTTTGTGAAGTAGACTCCCTGGGGTTCAAAAGATCAATCTTTTTAATGAAATCCTACCCATGAAGTGAGTGCACCTATCTCAAAGGGGATCCTTAGAGCTGTTTTACAGGATTAGTAGCACTGTAAATGAGGATAAATGATAGGTTAACTTCTTGTAAAGTTAGCTGGCATGAATCTAATAATCTGCAAATATGTCATGAGCCTTGCAAGTGACAGCCCCATTTGGAAGGAGGTTGCTTCAAGTTTAGGTTTCAGGCTTCACTGACACATAACATTAACTAAATCAACATATTTGAACTGCCTTTAAATATTTTGTATTTTTGATTGTTTTTCAAGATTTCACATGCATACCTGTGGTAATGATCTGTAACTTCACACAGCAAGAAGTATGATGGGATTATTCAGGTCTAGTAAATCAGGAACTAACGCTCCTAATTAAAGTTTGTTAGAAGTTAAAAAGGTTTATGCTCATATTTCATGAGGTGCTACTGCAAAATTCATTTCGTGAAGTAACAGAGTTCAGTTCTTTGAAACTGCTTTCTTCCAGTGTTTCAGATAAAAGCTTTTGATCTTGAGCAGTCTCTACAAGAGCTGACCGAAAGATATGAGAAAGAAAAGCAAAAGAGGAGAGCTCTACATAACAGCTTAGTTGTAAGTATATTTAATGACAGATCATTTTCTTATTTTGTTGTAATTATGCTCACAATTCCCTCACCAATAAAACTAATTAATGTACTTTAAATGAATATATCGCCTCCCCCACCTGTCTTATATATGATACATTTCTTTGCTGAGGCCCATCTGTCTTACAATAAATCCCACCCCCATTCTTTTTACACAAGCATCTTCCAAATGCACTCATGCAACATATTGCCTTAAGGAGTATCATCCATTTTGAATAGTGGACAAAACTTGAGTTTCTTCATCCTCTTCTCTAAATTTGCAGCTTCTGAAATTGTTTCAGAATTCGTAAAATGATCAACTTGAAATTGCAAAATTATCGTGTGTTATTTTTCCAGGTATGCCTCTCCGTATCCTGCTCTGCCATAGGTATATCCTGCTCTGCCATAGCTGTATCCTGCTCTGCTGTTAGTGATGGTTCATTTAGAATGAATATTTTTCTTTTTGCCCTTTAACTTTACGCTTCCTCCCTACCCCACAAATGTCTAGTTTTGGGTTACCTGATTCAGGACCTGATTTTTAGAAACACAAGCCACCCCCAAACAGAATTCTTTCAAGTTCTTCTTTCTGGGAAAATGAATCTCTGTTAAAAAGTACTTACTTTCCAAACTCTGCCTTGGGTTGCAGTTTACGGAAAGGTTATTCCACAAGGCAGTGGGGAGTTAATGCCAGTGATCACTAGCCATTACAGGCAAGCTGTTTTCACTGATATAAAATGAGACGAACTGATCACCAACAAAAAGGAAGGAAAAACACCAGGTCAGATAAACTGAAGTCTGAAATAGCCTGCAGAGAAAATTTAGTTACTGGCTTTTTAGTCATGTAAGAACACATAGTGGAGAGGAAAAGGTACAAAATGTTTTATATTCTACATCTTCCTCAGGGCTGATGGAAGATAAATGGAGTGTGTAATCTTATATGTTGAATTAATAGAAGAAGCTCAAATGAAAAGGAGACTGAAGAAAAGAAAATGGCTCAGATTGAAAGCTCTTTTCTTGTTTGGCTTGTTTTTTTTTTTTTTTGCCACATAGACTGGAGAGAGCTACACCATTCCAGAGCTCTGAAGAGCCTATTATTCCTCAAGTGTTTTTTCCTAACTTCTCAAGGCAAATGATATTGATGCTATTTTTTTCTCCACAGAGACTAAAGCTGTGATGTTGTAAACACCTTCTTTCCTTAACATATTCCTATCTGCTTCACAAATTCCAGTGTATTTACTCTCTCCAGTAGTTTGTGTTAAATACATCTTAATATTCTAACCCTAGGAACTGAGAGGAAATATCAGAGTCCACTGCAGGATCCGACCTTTGCTACCTTTTGATACTGCTGCTGGGCATTTGGTATCACAAGATAGGTAATTTATTTTGGCTGTGTTAGATCTTAGCTGACTTGTAATTAATATACAGAGAAAACAATAATTATATGTATGTGAGAACAGCTGTCTTATTGATTTTTCTGGTTTTATGCATGTAGGGAGATGATGATGGTATCATAAAAACTAACTGCATTTTCCTTTTCTTTCTCCTGCTAAATTGGCTTTAGCTCATCTCATCCCCTTGTCTAAAAGTATGTCCATCTGCATAGAAAGCCATAGCCATTCTGCCAAGCCAGGATTCCCCCTGGTTTTGCAGAAGTAGCACAGCTGCAATCAGTTTCGAGTTTATTCACAATCCTATACAAATTCTGGGATACGATAATGGAATAGCTGTCAGAAGACATGGGTAAAGAAACACACTCAGCATTACAGTTATTTTGTTATGCTGTAGAGCAGATTTTCTGTCTGTACAAGCACTGGTTAATTCTATTTCAGTATAATTTGGCTCTGCATCCCTAATTCATAATACACTTACTGTTACTGAAGTGTCAAAACAAAATATTCCAAGATCCAAAAGGAGAAGAGGGATTAGATGCAAGTATGTGCTATAACAAGCTGAATTCTCCATAGATGACCAATGTGAAAGAGGGAAGGGACGGAAACATAGAGAAATTAAAAATGGCAAATCTAGGTGGGTGGCTAGAAACCAGTAATGCTATCATTTGCTCTATCAGTAAATAACTGATTTTGAGGTTTATTTTACTTTTGCTGGCTGGTAATTCTGAAAGCGTACATTTGATGTATTAAAGTTTATTAATTTTTGGAAAATCTTAACAAAAATATAGAATTGTTTTAATTAAAACAACATCAAAAAGAGTAGACAGAAATTTTAAGGAGCCTGAAGGAGAAACTTGCATTGACCTGTGCTTGCTATAGCTGGGAAGGAATCCACTCACTGTTTTTATTGCTCTGTGGACTAGTGCAGTCACATGCTGAATGCAGTGTCAAACAGGATGGACTAGGCCAAACAAACAATCACTAAGACTAACTCTTCTTAATATATCAAAAAGTAATTTAACTAAAACGTAGTTGTAAAACTAAGGACTGATTCTCAAAACACTTGCACACATGAATGCATTTATACACCTCAGCAATTCCAATCAGTTTTGGGGCTAGTAATAGATGCAAGAATAGGGACAAATACCTAAAAAGAGGGTGTTTTCACTTTACTGTTCTAAAGTGAAAGCCGCTTGTTACAAGCTCACATTACCATCTCAAAATAAAAGCATGGCTTGCATGTGAATTAGTCTTAATTGGGTTTGTTCTACGTTTCTTTTTTTAAGCAGATTATTTTGCTTGGTTGCACTTTAATTTGTTTTTTTATTCACAGTGAACTGTGGTGTTAGTATGTACTTCGGGACAGTGTGTAGCTCACAGACATTTTGAGCATTGACTTTCCTTATCTAAATGTAATGCTTAGCTGGAAAGGTGCTGGTCTTTTCCTTACTGGCTTTTTTTTTTTTCCCCTTTACAGGCAAAGAAACTTTTCAGAAGAAGTGGCATATGCAGCTGATGATGTGAGTATTTGATGGTGAAGTTTAAAAGCACATTCACAGACACTAGGACAGAGAAACAAGAGGGTCACATGAGCCGTAGGTACTTTGTTGTCAAGCGTTGCCCAGCTTTCATTACCCATGGGTGCAATAGCAGGTGATTCATGCTATTTTCATCCTGATTCTTTGTAATAGTAATAGCTTGGTGCTTCTGCTGGTGCAGTCACCCATGAAGTGGAGGTTGTGTGTTTGCTGTAGTCAAACTGCTGCAGACTTCCTGCAGTCAGTCCCTTGGAGCCACTTGTATTTGCTGTAACGATTTCTAAAATTATGCCAGGCTTTTTTCATTTCATTATTGCAACACATCTCATGCATTAGGAGAGAAACACAGTATCTCATGAGTCACAATAGCGTACGTGGTACTGCAGTCAAGCATATTAAAGTGTTCTGGCTTAGATCCATCAAAGCATCAAAGGAAGGAGAATGAGCATTGAGGTTGCAAATCCAGATGACATTCCAGCATTAATGGAGGCCATTACCAAGATATAAAACTTAAAAAGGCACAGTAGTGTGAGCTAAGGTCAAAATATTAACTTAGAGTTTAATTTTCTTAGCTGCCAATGTTCTTAGTTACTGCTCACTGTTACTTACATGGTGATTAGCCAAATTCTCCTCAATAGTATCATGATTAAAATATTGCTGAAGTGACCTACAATGCTGTATGCATTTAAATCTCCCAAATTATAGCTTCATTAGGCAGATCGCTCTTGCATAAAGTAGATACTTATATGTATATATATGCAATTAGCAAACTAATGGAGCACATGAAGTCTCAGCTAAGAGAGAGTAGATATGTCAGGAGATTTAAAATCAGGGATCTGTAATGATAGATGTATTCTGGATGTCATGACCCATTTATTGTACTATAAAATGCCATGATCATTTCTGACCTGTTAAATTTTATTCATAAAGATTAAATTAGATAATATTTAGGGTTTGGATTATTTAATATAGATGACTGATATATTACAGTATCTATATACTTACAGGCAAAGTAGTGTATGCTTGCTTATTATGCCGGTTTATGTATTCCAGTTTGTATGAAACAGTGATCTGGTAACCTTCAATATGCTAACCTGTTCTCATCTTTAAAAATCCTTATGGAATATTGCAGGAAAATACATGTATGCATGGACTTGTCTGTAAAACAATATTTGCAAGGTACTAACTTCCTGTATTTGGAAAACACCACAGTGACTTCAAATGTTTTGTTGGTTTGTATTGACATTTATTTGGCTAAATTGCTTTCTAGTTTTGATCAAACACCTTAAGCCTTTGTGTTAGTTTCTTAATAAATTTTTTTGGATATTTTTAAAGAAAAAAAATTGTTTGAAGTACTGAAGTTCATGAGGGAGGATAAAAGTGCACTGATTTTACAAAAAGCAGTCAATTTAGACTAATATAACAAAGTAAAGGAAAACCATATTTATTGCCTGCTTATTTTGCTTTTAACACTTCACAGCGTTATGCTTTTGGCTAGGACAAATATGCAACTTTTAGATAAAATCATGGGGCTTGTCTTGTTATCGAGCTTTTAGTTGCAACAGAGTCAAAGCTCATCTTTCTGGAAACAAATTAACCATTTCTCAAACAAGTATTTTATGATTTAAAGGAAACTTTAGATCAAGGTGAAGGAAAACTGTGATAGAGGTGCTGAGTTTATTAGCTTTGCTTTTTAAATCATGGCTGTCTTTCCAAATTTTTCCCTGAAAATACTGTATACACGTAATATAACCAGGCAGTTATATGCCATGATCACTTTAGAACTAACGTATGTTAGAAAGCAGAGCTGCGTTGAGAACCAGTCACAGTGCAGTCCAGCATACATAGAGGAAACTATGGTTGGATCTTCTGGACAAGCTTTAGCTTGACATTGCTCCTGGATTGGATGGAAGCTCTAGTGATCTTCTGATCTGTTTCATCTGTGCTACAACTTTGTCATGTTATAACTAGAATAGGGAAAACATTTGTCTCGTAGTGAAAGACCACAACAGAAATGGCAGTATAAAACAGCTTTGCTTCTCTTCTGCCATGAGCTGTGTTATGTCTTCCTTCAAATTGACTATAGATGGGCAGAACTGATACTTTGACAGAACGGTTGAGTATCTATTTGTAAGACTGAGACTACTTGAGTTCCATTTAGTCTTTGAGTGTTTTTTCTTTTGTTTATTTAGAGATTCATATCATTCTTCAAAAGACATATGTGATCTTTACTATAATCTTGCTCATCTTGTCCAGAGAATCATTCTCTTTCTAAGTCTAAAAAAGGCTTAGGATTTTACTGGATGTAGAGAAGAGTATTTCATTTCAGGCTTTGAGCTACTTTAAGATTTGTGAAGTTTTCTTTTTACTTTCCTATGTATGCCCACCTCCTCAGCATAACAGTAACAACTGTCTGAGCCTTTCTTCTATAGTTTATTGTGCTACAGTGGTGGAGAGTAAGTACATAATGCACATCAGGTTGAACTGCTCCACATGGATTACGTAGCAGGCTTGGATGTCAAGACAGATTGTGGATATTTAGGAAGTATATTTTTGTCATTTCAACGATTCATATTGCCCTGAAAGAACTCAGACTGGGAGTATTCCGTGGCTCTGGGGTGAAAAAAAGATTTTGCAGTGTTCTTGCGAGACAGCTGTATGGATTTCATAAGCACTGTTGACAGGGAAACTTGATGAGATTTTGTAAGCCAGTAGCAGTAGTGGATATATATTAGCCCATACTGATCTCCTGAGAAAGAAAGGTCATTACAAATGCTAATATGAAACTTCAGCCTATTAACAATTCTTCTGTTTCTCTGTCATGCAAATAGCTTTTTGTGTCCCATTTCTCACTTTATGGAAAGCTGATCCGCAAGTACATTGATCTCTGAATCAGAAATGTGTTCCATAACAATATAATTCTTTTCCTTTTTTTCTCCTTCTCACAGTGCCTATTGGTTGCTGATCCTATTAGAACTTAGGTGTCAGGCCATTCTGTAACAAAGTGTTGTACTTAAATCTCTACTGCAGCTAAATTTGCCAGTATTGTGATGGGTAACAGCTCATTCTGTAGAGTGAGTGTTGTCATCATTAGTTTGATAATGATACATTGGCCTTCTCCAAAAAGGAAGAAATACTTGTAACCTCAAACCAAGAAATTTGGTTTTTATTAGCCATTTGCATGCTGGACATACTGTTATGCAATTGTAATTTGCTCAGCTGTTTACAACTTCAGTCTGTAGCAATACTAATTTGAAGGCCATTAGTTTACCACTCCAAGCTACTTGTCTGAAGCACAGTAGGAATTTCAGCACTCCCATCAAATGCAGTAATGTTACCCCAGGTTAGTAAACTAGGAGACCTCCTTGGATTAGATGGAGTATTTTCTGTGCTTTTCTCTGCACTTAGGCAACATTTGTCAGAAGGAGCAGACAGGCACACAAGTTGCTATGTAAGGCATGTCAGACTGCTGTGATTGTACTCTGGTAATAGTTTAAAAGAGTTGCTTACATATCTGTCAGACTTAGAAAACTACTATGTAATCCATCTGGAAAGTGCATTCCACTATAAACTCATGTAATTCCAGCTATTGGCTAGTGCAGATCTTTCTCACAGTGGTGGTCTAGTGTGTACTCTATAAAGCGTGCATCTTTTGCTCTGTTCTATGCAGAAATGTACATAAAATCAATCTGAAAAGACACTGTGAAAACTGGCTCTATAATAAAAAGAAGGGTTTTTTTTGCCATTTTTTTCTGCCTGTGGTGGCAGTTAGGGAGGTTGGATTTACTTGCCTATGGCTTTCTAGGCACGTAAGTTCAGGTAAGGGTTTGAGTTTTCCTCATGAAGTTAAGCGTGCGTATTTTGTGTTGGTTAGTCTTTAATAATCCACCTTTTGAGATCACGTCTTGTAGTATTGCTAGTTTCACTGCAATATACAGACTGTAAAGACTCCCATGTTGGTGACTGCTGGACAAGGACCTTGGACTTCATGATCCTTTATTACTGCTGTCAGCTGAAATGTTAGAAATGATAAATATTTCTTTGTGTTTCTGTGTGAGCCTATGATATTAACTATGACTATTTTGGTTTTCTCTTAGGAAACTGTCCTTGTAAAGTGTAGCCGTCCTGGTCATGCATCAGTAAACAAGACTTTTCAGTTTGAAAGGTGGGTAGTCGTGTGCAGCAGTCTGGAATTGCTGGAAGTTCTGTATAATCAGAGAATCACAGAATAGTTAGGGTTGGAAAGGACCTTAAGATCATCTGTCTGACCCTCCAACAGATATCATGATGGTTGAAGTCCCTCATGAGGACAAGGGCCAGCGAGCGTGAGGCTGCTCCCGTCTGTAGAGCACTTCATCCAGAGAGTCTTCCTGATTGGGTGATCTGTAGTAGACCCCCACAGTAATGTCCCCCATAGCTGTTCTCCCTTTGACCCTGACCCACAAGTTCTCTGTTGACTGACCACATCTTCTCAGACAGAGTTCCATACTCTCCAACCAATCACTGACATAAATAGCAACTTCGCCTCCCCGTGTGTCTGGCCTGTTTTTCCTAAAGAGCTTATAACCTTCCATTCCAACACTCCAGTCACAGGAGCCACCCCACCACGCTTCTGTGATGCCAGTGATATTATGTCCCCATAGACATGCACACATCTCTAATTCCTCTTGTTTATTCCCCATACTATGGGCATTTGTATAGAGGCATCTAAGCTGAGCTCCAAACGAAGCCAACTCATTGGCTGGAGTGGCTGAAACAGCTGTACAAGGCTCCAAGCATTTATTACAGGTGCTCGCAACTGACTGGGAGTGTTGGGATGGATCTATGCCCCCCTCCCCCAACACATCTATTTTAAAGCTGCCTTGACCAGCCTGGCAAGTCTGCTACCAAAGCAACTCTTCCCCTTCGTCAGATCAGCTCCACCAGCCTCCAGTAGACCTGGCCTCCCAAACTGAGCCCCATGTTCTAAATACCCAAACCCTTGACTATGGCACCACCGTTCTAACCATTTATTAACCTGCCAAATCCAGCTGGCCTTTTCAAGGTCCTCCCCTTTGACCTGGAGGATCAATGAAAAAACTATCTGAGTCCCAGAGCCCCTAACCACCTCTCCCAGGGCTCTGTAGTCCTTTTTAATGATTCCCAGGATACTGCTGTCAGTATCACTAGCACCCACATGGGCCACAAGAAGTGGGTAATAGTCAGCAGAACTTACTAGACGAGGCAGCCTCTCGGCAACATCCCTGATCTGAGCCCTTGGTAGGCAACACACCTCACTTGAGAAAATGCACTTCAAGATATATATGACACACTTAGTCGTCCCTCTCAGTGAAGACTACTGATATGTCCAAGTCTGAAACCTGTGTAGATTTATTTGACCCTCTCCCCTGTCTGATAGCTCTTGCTATTCTTGCTACATGTTGTGAGATAGACAGTAAAATGTTATCCACATTTTAAAGGTAAGGAAGTGATGTTTGCCTTTCTGTACTTAAAGGGTGCTTGTAAGAAAAATTGGGAAAAACTTTTTAGCAGGGCCTGTTGAAACAGGACAAGGGGTAATGGGTTTAAACTAAAACAGTGTAGATTAGGACTAGATATAAGGAAGACAGTTTTTACAATGAGGGTGGTGAAGCACTGGAACAGGTTAATGTGTAATGCCCCATCCCTGGAAACATGGATGGGGGTCTGTCTGTCTGGGGCTCTGAGCAACCTGATCTAGTTGAAGATGTTCCTGCTCATTGCAGGGGTTGTGGACTAGATGAACTTTAAAGGTCCTTTCCACGCAAACTATTGTGATTCTATGAATTGAGGTGGATTGCATGACTTCAGCATTAGACATACAGCATGACTGAGCAAAAAACTGGACTAAGGACTTGTAAGACTTGATGATGAGCCGTGCTCCTTTTAAGTTAGAGTTAAAATAGCCTGAACATGGACAGCAGGGTAGAGTAGTGGCATGTTAATCAGTGCTCTCCAAAAGAAAGGCTGTGGTGTGACCACTTACCTCATTAGATGCTCAAGAATCCAAATAAAGAAGAGAGATTTTGAATGCACTGCCTGTGGTAAGGGTTTTAGTTGGTGTTTTTGTGCCTTATGAGACACCAGAGAGTCAGTCCGCGAGACAGAAAACTGCAGGGAATCAGGCTGAAAAATGCCTTATGTACTTTGAGAATGGAGCTGATACGAACTTCTGAAAATAGGACTGAAGGGTTAAATTAATACAAATGAGATTTCTGTAAATGAAGAAACAGAGAAATTTGCCCTATGCCTTTTTCTAGTGCAAACTTTGCATCTATACATCACAATGCCCCATACAGTAGGCTCTCTACCCTGAACCATGCCTCAAAACCCTCTGGAAACAGAACACATGAGGACAATTTCATGCTTCCTTGCTCAGAGACAAAGCTTGATTTAAAGTCAAATTTATCCAGCATGAATTATCTGTCCTGGTTTAAACTTAAGTTCTGAGCCTGCTCAGCCTGAACTGCTGTAGGTTTGTTAAAAGTTGCCAGTCATTCACCCTTTCCTTGAAGAGTCCTTCTAAGATGCTGCCTTTTTCTACTTATGAAGACTGGGGACTGCTGTTTTATAGGCCACCAAAACCTGAAAATTCCTGAGATAAAGCAAATCTTGGGGAAGCTTTACTGACCCCATAGGTTATAGAACTCCTTTGATACCAGGCATATGAGATTTGTCAAGGTACATGGCCTTGTTGCATGTAGGCTAAGCTACTCAAAGGAATTTCTTTCACTCTCCAGCTATACCTAATACACCCATGCCAGTTGAAGTAAATGCAGAATAGTGCTGGAATTCAACTCTGTAGAGCAACACCACTAATAGTATTGACACAGGACTCCAGAGATGCTGTGACTCTGGACATGTGGTGTAGATCCTGATAATCAGGAAAAGGGTTAAAAAAATGTAAATCCCCCAAAGAATGCAGTTCTTGGGGAATGTTTTTCTAGTGTCCCAGCACAGCTCTTTTCTATAAACAGAAGAGCATATGGTTCTTATGAACTCAAAAATGTTTATTTTTTTAGCAACGTTTATGGAACTAATAAATGTCAAAATATTTGATTTCAGCTCACGAAGAAAATTCCAGCTTTCAGCATGTTATGCTTTTATAGTTTTATTGGCAAATCAGTTAGCAAAATAAAAAAGATGCTCAAAATTTCAAGGCAAAATTAACATTAATCACTACACAGGCACAAATCTGTCATCATTCTGGTAAAAATACATGGGCTTATAGAAAGAGATTCTCTGGATTTGCTGCATCTTCCATGGTCTCAGATTAATTAAGTGGGTGTCCATGCCTCAGCTAGTGCTGTGATTACAGCGTAGCATAAACTAGTTGAAGACAACTTTAAATTAGTTCATTTGGGTACTGGTAGCATATGAATCACAGCACCTAAGTAGTGGCAATAAAACCCCTTTAGGAAGTTGAGTAAATATTTGGAGTAGTTACTGTAACATGGAGCCCTGTGTCTTTCCTCTGTACAGCTACTAGAAGCTGAACCTGACATAGTTAGCTATTGCTGTAGTTCTTCACAGTGCAAACAGACTACTAAGACTGGTTGATTCTACCCTATGGTAATGGTTGGTAGCAAGACAGTATGAATGTTCTCATCCCTAAATTAACTAAGTTGTAGGGGTTTTTTAATGTAGTAGCTCTTGAGATGTTTTGATATGTTACAAAAAATAACATCATTTCAACACATACTGAGGTAGAGACCTAGTTGGTTAAGATGGAGGGCTCCTTGCTAATGAGTATTTCATGAATTGTAGATGATAAATGAAGCAGAGAAAAGTGTTTGGAAGTGCTTTTGCTCTCTTATATAGACCTTGCAGATTTGATGTGCAAAGTTTACTGAAGCATAATGCGTCTATGCACGCAAAACAAGGATAGGGGATTGCTACTCAGTGTCTATGTCCTCCTAGTACAAACTGTGCCACATCTCTGCATATTTGCTGGTTTCTCAGTGAAGTATGACAGCACATCAGTGGAATGGCAAGACAAGCAGTATTTGTCCATCAAGCCAGACAAGTGCTTCTTTCCTGATTAAAGAGAGTACATTTTCATGCAACTTATAATTAGTCTGTGGAACACATTGCCACAGGATGTTACTCCAGGCCAAGAATTGAGCAAGATGTAAAAAGAAATCGAATGCTAATTCTAATAATATTTTCTTTGAAACAGAGATTCAACTCATATTACAATTTTGAGGCCAGTTTACAGATTTTAAGGATTAGGATGAGGCACAGAAATGAATTACTGTGTTTCCAGCCACCACAGTGCTTCTTGCTCCTTCCTCTGGCTATTGTCAGGAACAAAATGCTGAATTAAGTGGGTTGGCTCCAATTCTGTATCTGTTTATCAGTGATCCATCTGTAAAGTCCTCTTTTATGGAGAACAGGAATGCAAAACCTACATTTGTGCAAGCTATAGACTGTAGTGGCCAAACCATGGTCAAATATAGAGCTTGAGCCAATGCTAAAAAGCACAGTATGTCTTCATTCAGTTACATTTGTAGTATAATACACAAGCTGTGGGATACACTGCTAAGTGAAGTGTACTAGTGTACTATATACACAGGGAAGTGACTATGCTTTGTAATGTTTGCTGCTACCCAAAATTCCTGTTTCTAGTTAGTCATTTTGCTATAAGCCATAAAGAACACATATCACTCATTGTAAAACAGAGCTAAACAAAACAAAAATCACAACAGAAAGATATCAGAAAAGGAAGCTTTTTCCAAAGATAAACATTCATACCTCAAATACTTAAATATGGCTAATGACATTCGTGTTTTATATTCTGTTCATCTTGTATAAACAGTGCTTGCTGCAGGCTGTAATCTTGGGGAGGATATGTTTTTGGTGTGCTAGAGAAGAAATGAAGGAGTTAGAAGTCAATGTTTTATGATCAGAATTATCCTCCCTTTGATGATTTCCTATTTTCAGGTCTTGATTTTATGTTGTACAAAATTGAAAGGATCAGAGGAAATATTTCTTTGAAGGGTCCTGTGTTAGTTTGGGTTTTTTCCTTGGATTTGAAAAACATACACAGTTGTTTTAGATGTTGTTCTGGCCCAAGGATTGTACTGTCGTTGTTTTCTAAAAGTTAGAAGAACATTAAATTTCATTGTCTTTCATTCTGTTTAAAAATTAGTTTGAATCCACATCACAATGTAAAAGAAAGTCTTCTCTCCAGTGAGAAGGGTTTCTTTCAGAGCAGATAGTTCAGTTGGGATGGGGATGGATGTACCTGAGGCTGATGCTGTCCACAAAGACAGTGCATTCTTAAGCAAGACCCTCAGGGGCCTTCTGATTTCCGCTGTGCCACTGACTTGTTAGACAAGTCACATGGCAAGTCTGCAGCCTCTGTACCCCAAAGCCTTATCCACATCTAAAGGGAAGCACAACATGACCGCTCCCTTTCTTAGGGATGCAAAAGAGATGCAGGAGGCAGGGATATTTCAGTTTGGTAGGTGGGAGAAAGTAACAGGAATCCAGTACAGCCTGAAAAAAAGTAGAGTCTGTCTGCCAGAGAGGCAGGCAAATGGATTAGGATAAGCTCAGAGAGCCACAAATGTACACCTGTGGGTTGTTCCCTCCAGCACACACAACAGCTGCTCCCAAAAAATAGGCGAGAACCTTGGAGTTCTAATTTTTAGTTCCCTGACACAGAATCATAGAATCCTAGACTGGTTTGGGTTGGAAAGGACCTTAAAGCTCATCCAGTTCCAAAGCCCTGTGATGGGCAGGGACACCTTCCACTAGACCGGGTTGCTCAAAGCCCCGTCCAACCTGGCCTTGAACACTGCCAGCCAGGGATGGGGCAGTCACAGCTTCTCTGGGCAGCCTGTGCCAGTGTTAAAACATCAGCAGGTCACAAGTTTTATGTCACTTGCCTACATTTCCCCTAGTTTATGTTCTTGTATTATGACAACATAGTTACATTGTTTTCTTCAGTTAATCACTGCACTTTGCTCCTCAGAGTTTACAGTGCTTCGGAGTCTCAAGATGCAGTATTTGCGGATGTGGCCCCTTTGCTAACATCTCTCCTGGATGGGTAAGTTAAAAGGTGGAAGTAAGAAAGCTAAAGCAGAATAATCTACTTAAATGCATCAATTAAAAAAAACCAAACCAACATTTAGTTAATAGTGGCCATCCTGTTAAGTTTTGTAGAGAGAAAGACAGTCCATTTCTGTCCACAGTGGCATAATTGAACAGTAGCAATCCTTGTTCCTGGCAGCCTGCACACTGAGGTTTCCAAGTCTTCTTTTCTTAAAAGCAGCTTTGAAGAGGAAAATCAGGATATTGTGAATATTGGGAAAGCCCAGCCATCTCTTTACACACGTCACAGTGAGGCCCACAATGGCTACCTGGTCTAAAGATCCTCTTTCTCGTTTATTATTATTTAAACGAGACATTATTCTCGTTTACCAAGCATGAGTAAGCACAGTTTCCACAGCTGAGCAACCTAGGGACCTCTAGGTTGGAGGAGCCTGAAGAAATCCTTATAACCACTGTTTTCTCCCTCTACTTTTTTTTGCAATAACCGTAAGTCTTCTTTGGCTTAATATGTCATTTCTGTATCTTCAGACATACCTGATCTGTACTTGATCTGCTGTACTTCCCACTTTCTAATTCCCACATTGGGAGAATCCTGCCCTAAAAGCAGGCAGTTTTATGTTCAGTTAGGAAATGTTCTGCTACTGAAAACAAAAGACCTGTCTTGTTCTTCCAGAAGTGTCATTTAAACAGAAGCAGATTTTCAGGGAAGGCAAGGCTGTGCATACAAGCCCTGTTTCTCAGCAGCTTTGCCATTGTAAATGGGAAACAGACATACTTAGTCTGAACTCTGAACCTCTTTGCTGCTCCTGATTGTTTTAATCTGGGCTCCAAAGTGGTCTGTAACAACTTTTAGCTTAAGTAGAAAGGTGTGTTCCGCTCCTTTTCTTTATTTTTCTTTCCTAATGAATTGTTTCACTTTTCAGTATAAATATACAGGAAGAAAGATTGCTCCATATGCAAAACAGACAAAGTACAGCAAGCTTTAAAGTTTACAGTTAGCTATACAGGGCCAGCAAGGGAGGAAGATAACATTTCTTTACAGCATTGAGAAGTCAAACTTTTTATTTATTTTAAAGAAGAATACAATTCTCTGCCTTTGATTTCCTTTAATAGTGTTCTCTCCTAGTGATAACTTTGCTATACTGAATACCCATACTCTTTTTAGGAGAGAAATACTATGAAACTGTTTTATATCGTAGCAGCCTTCCAGTATCTGAAGGGGGCCTACAAGGATGCCAGAGAGGGACTCTTCATCAGGGACTGTAGTGATGGAATAAGGGGCAATGGATTCAAACTTAAACAGGGGAGATTTAGGTTAGATATAAAGAAGAAATTCTTTATTGTGAAGGTGGTGAGGCAGTGGAATGGGTTGCCCAAGGCAGTTGTGAATGATCCATCCCTGGTGGCATTCAAGGCCAGGTTGGATGGGCTTTGAGCAACCTGGTCTAGTGGAAAGTGCCCCTGCCCAGGGCAGGGGGTTGAAATTAGATGATCTTAAGGTCCCTTCCAACCCAAAGCATTCTATGATTCTATGATTCTGTTGGTATTCTAGCTTGACAATAAGAACTTTTCTACTCAAGAATATAACTAAAGAAGCAGAGCTAGAAGGAGAAATATCAGGGCACATAGATGAATCATAGTCTGAAATTTTCAGATTGCTCTATTTCTAACCCTTTCGTTGGAACTGGAACATCAATGAAGTAAACTAGTTAAATATAAACTAGTCTGCTGTTTGTCATCTTGTTGAATCTCTCAACAATTCATTCTCTCCTGTGCCTACTTAGATATAATACCACTCTGGATAGTTTTAGGTCATTTGGGCTTACTGTTTTGGCTTTGGCGGAGAAGTTATCACTGAGTGATACTTGATTTGCATCTCTATCTTCAATGTTACAAGCACCTGTCTACTTAGCTTCTAATCTGATCATCTGTATCTTGTCAGAGCTATTTTGTCCATGATGCTTACTTTCTAACAGCTAGCAATTAAGGAAAACTTGAATAGCTAGACTATAGGAAAGTTTGAAGGACTTCTAAAAAGATTTCCATTCTGGTTTTCCTGAGGAAAACTACTACTTGCAAACTTCTGGCTCTCTTTTTGGTTCCAAAGTTCTCTTTAATTTTGGAGCAGGCTAGAAATCTCAAAAAGCTATGGGCTGGCTAAGCAGTGTGTGTTAGGGTGGAATTGTGAAAATGGCTCATTGTAAGCCTAGTTGAAAACTACCAAACTTAGCGGGAGCTCTTCCACTAACATATATGGAAGCAGAGTTATGTCAGCAGTGAATTCTTAGAGAAATCACTCATTTCAGATTTACAGCTCTAATGTCTAGCCCATCTCATTTTGCTGCAGTGCTCTTTATTTTCAGTTAATCTCCTTTACTATCTATGACTAGACTTCTATTTTATACTCTGCATCCTGTAAGAGGACCTTACTGTAGGTTCACTGGCTGCAACTTTGATTTCGCATCCCCAGAAGGGATACCCAGATATTTGCTGTGTTGCTTATCAGCCCACATTTCTTTCTAGCAAGAGAAAGCTTGCTAAATACTTCTCCAAAAAGAACTGCTTCTAGGCATGTTTAATATGCAAAAAATCACTGCAAATATTTTTGTCTGCAGTGGCCATTTAAGTATTTCATGACTTGAAACCATGAATTTGAAATAATTATATGAGGGGTGTTCATTGAAATACGCTGGCATGTGCTTGAAACAACATTTTTGATATGAGGAAAAGCATCGGATAACCAGAAGCAGCTGTTCAGGTCTGCCCACAGAGGAGGAAGCTTAAGCAGTGAAATTTTACTCCCTGGCAGAACAGGAGCAAGCCCATTCTTGCAACCTCCAGTAGAACAGAAATTTCAGCGTACTGCGAAGCACTCCTCGAGATTCTGCTCATGGTGTGCCTCTGAGCAAACAAAACAGTCCAGGGGAGGAGCAGTCCTGTCAGCATAACTGCGTGTCTTCCAGGAGGGTTTACTGGCACAGTTCTGTGGTCAGTACCAAAGTGCTGGAAGGTTCTGCAGGGCAGATGCAGCTGAGTAGGGACCAACCTTCAGCCATACAGTACAGTATTGGTCCTCAACACAAAGTAGTACTGTGGCTGGATAAATCACACTTTATGGATAGGACTGTTACATCTAAATTCAGATCCCTGCAGCACAGACATCCACAACAGAGCTCGTAGCTATGGACTTTATTTATTATTTTCAGTGCAGAGAAATGGGCATTTTCAGAGTTCTGTTCATGAGATGTACTTTACATGTCTACTTGAGAAGATGATGAATTGTGTTTCATAGGTGCCTGTACCTCTGCAATGACAATGCCATCTTCACCTTCTACAAGTCTGTATCAGAACAGTTCCTAACACCTTTATTCCAGAGTATTCTTTGTGTGCATGCTTATACTGAACTAATGCATTTGGTTAAAAATGTATGCCTCTTATTATTAGGGCAGTCTTACCTCTTCCAAGTGGCTATGACTGATGAGCCTGCCTGAAAAAGACTATGAAAGCTGAAGAGTTCCCAGCTGTTAAGCTGTTCCCAGCTGTTAAGATATTAGTGCTGTGGTTTGTAGTGTAGCACTGTAAGACAAATCAAACCCAGCAGTGGTTTACTTTAAAATGCTGTACTGTAAACTGAAGTGGTTCAGGAGCTGATTAACAAGCAGCTCAGTAGTGCATGAACTGGAAGTTGGGCAGACAGGAGGTCTAACCTCATCAGTTATTCCAAGCTAAGCATCCCTTAAACTCTGCTTAAAAGCATCCATTCAGTTCTGCTTAAAAAATAAAATCTGTTTGGGCAATGTTATGAGCAGTACTTTAATTTCCGTCAGAATTTAAGATCTCCAGAAAGAAATGTGCAGGGGCACTGTATTTATTTTTTGTTTCAGTTTGTGTTCCCTGTTGTGAATTAAGTTTAGTTAGCAGACCAAAATTCACCATTGCACCAAGAGATGCGTGAACAGTGTGTGATGGTTGGGTGCATAGAAATGTAAGGGTATAAAACCCCAGGAATTTCTTTGTTCTGGATCCCTCCCCAGAGGCACCCAGCTTGAGCTGCTCCTACCACTCAATTATTAAATTATTTCTCTAAGAATCAGGTATGTCTGAGACTCTGCTGTGGAAAACCTAGGGTGAATAATTTCCTTTAACATTCCCAAATTGTTTGGGGTTTGGTTTGCCACCTAGCAAACACATTTGGTAATGGTAAAGAAAATGGAGGCCCTTTTAACTTTCAGGTACAATGTGTGCATCATGGCTTATGGGCAAACCGGAAGCGGGAAGACACACACGATGTTGGGACCGCAGTCAGAGGAGAACCTTGTGTTTGCCACAGAAGATGAATCAGAACTTGGAATTATTCCTCGAGCTACCCAAGAAGTGTTCAGGTAACAACCAGGTGGCAGTGGCAGTTATCTTAAACTTTACAGAAAGGATGAAATGATGTTTGTAACGTATTTATCATAACAGATTCCAGCTTCATAGTGATTCATATTTATAGTTTCTCTGACTGCCATTCAATATTTGATTTTTTATACAGATTTCTAGTCTCTCTCCTGCTTAGTCTGATTTTCTAAGAAAATAAATAAGATTATGCAGTCTTGCTGTGTGTTACCTGCCTATCTGTCCTTCAGACTCCTAATTAACTTTTGAAAATGCTTCAACCATAGTTGTGGGAGTCCAAAGGATAATTAAGTTCCTACATGTTTTGCGAAGACTGATGATGGGAATAGATTGAAAGGATCCAGATTAGAACCTGGTCCCCAGGAAAAATGACAGTAGAGGTTTTAACCACAATCTGTTCTTACTTTGAGAATTCTTAGATTTTTTTAGTTTAACCTAATGTATGATTTGAATTGATACACTGCTGTGTTATAATAGAAGAGCCATTAGAGCTTTTCCAGCTAAGCTTTTTCTTTTGGAGAAGGGTATAAGCTAAATCAAAGATCCAATTTTGTATCAGAATAACTATATCTAACTGTAAATACTCTCCTTAATTAATTAATTTTCTGAGGCTGTGGACTGACAATCTTACAGATCTAGCTGTGCAGTTTACCATCTCTACCTGTTCATTGTTTGCACTCTGTTTATCATACCTTGAGCTCTGAATGCAATGTCTAGCAAAAAAATGGTATAAAAAAAATCTTAAGGAAGGAGGGAGGCTAGCAGAGAAAACCAGTTTAAGCTGGAACAGCTGTTTGGAAAATGAAGTTTTATTTACTGCTTCACATGTAATTTAACTGTATATTCTGATTCTTCAGCTTAATGTTAGTATATGGATGAGGCAAAGCCATGGCTGCAGATATTTAATAAACAATTTTATCAGATTGTAATCAGATTACAGTTAACGAATAGTTCTTTATTTACTTGACTTCAACATTCAACATTTGCTTGACTTCAACATTGTTTAGCTTTTTTCTTCCTTTTTTTCCACCTATTTTTATTCTCCAGGCTTATTTCAGAAAAGCCACCAGGAAGTTACTGGGTTGAGGTTTCTGTTGTAGAAGTGTATAATAATGAAATTTTTGATCTTCTGGCCAAAGATAGTTGTGGAAAAGTCTTTGGTGTCAAACGTGATGTTGTCACAACCAGAGAAGGAAAGAGCGATGTTCCATTGCTTACGCATGAGTAAGTACATGATTTGATCCTTATCATCTGACCATGATCTGCTGTCAGTGCAATGTATAGCTGTCACAAAACTGCATTACAGGTACCAGTTATCACTTCTAAACAATGAATCCTTGCCATATGCAAAATAACATATGGCAAGCTCTCACTGTTTCCATTAGCTCAGGCTATTAGACGGCAGTGGGCTGCAACTGTCAAAATACTTTCAGAAACAACAGTACAGTTAATTTGGGTTATAATCCTGTATTAAGCACCTTCAACTCAGAATACCTGAAGATAGCTGTGTATTTTGCTGTGTATTTTGCTGTGTATTTTGTTGATCTATGGCCTCTCATCAGCTGTACAAAAAGAGGTAACCTGTTACAAAGCACTTTCTGTTCAGTCTTACTAGATTATAAAATTTACATCTTATAACAGTAATGTATGCACTTGCAGATTTTTAAGCAGCTATAGAGTGTTAGCTTTCCCTACATGCATTGGGGTTAAAAAATAATACTTTATAAAGAATAAGATTTGAAGGGATCTTTTAATATAAATAACCATCTTAAATGCTTAGTGTTCTATTTTCATAACTGGAGGCATTTGAACCCATAGTTCTTGAAAATCCAGGTTCTTCAAACTAAAAGCTAAGGAGTAGCTAAACTTCTACCCATTCAGTGTTAAGATATATACCTTCCCCATATTGGTTCATGGTCAATTGGATTCTTATTCACACATCTTGATGGTATAGGGAGTGCTAAGGTATTTAAGACTACAGCTATATTTACTTTAATGCTTTCTTGTACTTACTAATCATTATAAAGGCTTGTCCTAGTTCACATGGGAATAATTCCTGGTGTCGCATATGTGTAGAATACAAAGCAAATGTATACTACTTTCTTGTTATACATAAACCACTTGGCTGATCAGACTGTAAAAGTCACATGTTCGTAACAATTCAACTATTAACAAGAGGGAATCTGTTTCAGATGCTTCATTTTAGTAATGGCTGTATTGTTTATGCTAGTATTAAATCAATGTTAGCAAATAAAAATTATGACAAGCAGTACTAGTGCCACCAGAGGAGCGATGCTACCCAGTGGACTTAAGCTACTGGACATCTCCATGTGAGCACCCAGCATGTGAACAGATTCCAGAAGGGGACATTTCTCTTGTGCACTACAGAGAGGTCTAGAAATTTTAAAATATTATATTCTGCTCCTAAGCCAAATTATGTTTGTGAAAAGAAACATCTTGCCCTATTGAAATGTTTATCAATCACAGTATTATAGCTTTTTATGTTTCTGAGGGAAACACAATGGTTTTCTTCATTTCTTATAATAATTGTTTGTCATGGTCTAATCTGTACTTTTCCAGAAGGAATTAGAAGTCAGATATGAAAAGCATCCCTCCTTCCCCCCACACCCATTAAAAAAAAATACACCCTTACACCCTCAGTGGAAATAACTGAAGGCAGTATTTTTGTCTTGTGGGACTTAGTCACGTAAGCAAACTCATAGTTGTTTGTTCATGTGAGTTTATGCTATTGCCAGCAAGCCTTGATAAAAATACAAGAAAGTACTGGAGGATTGCACAAATGGAGGATTGCACAAACATACTTTCATTCTGCCTAGTTATACTCATTTATTGACTTCTATTTTCTAGCTCTTGAACTGCTCATAGAAAAATGGGAGCCCAGAGAAATGGTAAAGTGCCTTTCTTCACCATGGGGGCTATGTAACTGTCCTTTCTTTCTATGAAATAATAATTCTAGGGTGGATTAACATTTGTATCTAGGGTATGCCTGCTCTTCAGTCTTGAAGTTAAATATGATTTACAGAGAAATTCTGCATCCTTGATTGCACTCTGCATGCTCTATAAGGGCATGGAATGAATTAAACATGACTGGAGCTTGAAGTGATGAATCCTTTTGCACTGTCTGTATTATGCTGACTTGTAGGTTTCTCAGTCTCTGTTCTTGGATTTTGCCAACTGTGACTCTACTCCAACTTTTAGTGTCTGGTAAAGGCTCTGCTGTCAAGGGAATGAAAAACTTCAGAAGATGTTGAGAGCAGAGCCTAACCTTTGTGTGCCGAATCTTTCTTGAAGGAGCTAATCTTTTTCTTTTGACTGGAGAAAAAGGAACCATATGACTTAGAAAATTAAGAGAGGTACATACAGTGTGGGTACGATGGGAGTTAAACTCTTCCTGCTTCATCAGAACCTCCAAGTAATTTTTAAGTATAGTATTTCAGCTGGTTTCATTCCTGAAAAGTGCCTACTCGCCTTCCCAAGGTTTCTTTGTGTAGTTAGTGGGTGACCCATCTCTTTAGGGAAGAGCGAGATGTAGCTTGTGCCACAGAGACAAGAACTAGAAGCTACAATAAGGTTTCATTTGTCCTTCTAGTTAACAAAATGGCTGCTTGCTTTATTTCTGTAAATTTTAATTTATGGTAAAGGAACCTGGAGCCTTGAACTAAGCACGTCTTAAAACCTACTTAATTAATTAATACTGAATTCTAATGCAAATATAAGTAAAAATATGGATTTGTATCTCAATTACAATGCAAGCAGCAAAAAAAGTCCAATCCATAAACAGGTTATAAGTAATAATTACACAGAAAGGTTAATAAGAAAAAGCAAACTCAAACAAAGTAAGGGAATCATTGAATGAGGCCACCCAGCTGCCCAAAATCTAAAGTAAACAGCTGGTGCTTTGAATAAAAACACATCCTCATTTGTGATAATATTTCATCTAGAATATAATGGCCTGCTGCGTCTCATTGGCTTTTCCATATATCCAATAATATCAGTAGTCTCTTCTGCTAACATGTGTATCTTACTGAATCACAAAAACCTCAGTCTCTTTCTTCTTTTATGGCTTGGTTGACTTTGGAGAACATTCAGCATCAAATTTTTAACCTAACCACAACAGGGCTTCTTTTTGTCGGATCTAGTCCTGGAACGTGCAGTACGTACAGCATGATAAAGTTGTAGAGATTATACTAAAAAATCATTGCTGTCAGTCCTGCTGAGAGGTTGCTGCACCAGGCTTGCAGCACTGGGCTGGGGATGCTGTTTCTCTCCAATGTCAACTGCAGTTTCCCTGTAGGAGACCAGCACTGACAGCTTAGTCCAAGGCCTATATTCTTTTGCAGACACTAGTTAGAGGACAGTGGCTTGTAGGACTGACCCCTTGCCAATGCACAGCAGCAGCCTGCAGAAGCCAACAGCCTGTTGCTACATCCTAGCAAAGGCTGCTTACCTCTCAAACCTTCCAGTCCTGGCTAACAGCTACTGGAAAATGCAGTTCAAAACTCAGGAAGGTAGGATTTGCCTCCTTGGACTTGAGGCAACTGTCAGATCACTCCAGTGTGAGGCTCTTGTCTTCTCTGCCAGTAGGAGCTAAAGCCACTGCTTCCCTCCTGGTGGCAGGTCAACCAACCAGGGAGACATTACCAGTGGCTGTACAGAGGTAGAGATAGAGACAGGGGAGGCCAGCATGTGGATTGACAGGCAAAGTCTGTAGTGATCATTTAGCTCCTGCAGCCCTGGTTACACAAGGAACTGCTTTTAGGTGGCTGCTTCTCTTCTTACTTGTCTATAAGGATGGTTTGGCTAAGTGGTATTCTGTTCTTCAGATGCCCTTGCTTTGTTTTCAAAAGAAATTGTTTACTTGGATACAGGTCTTTTGTCTTCAAGTATGGCTACTCTTAGTATAAAATAAGTCTGTGCCCAATGTGACTTTCATTGAAATCAGCCAAATCTAAGTCACGAAGCCCTCACCTTATATCACATGCGTGCTTTTGCTGACTGCAGTGATGTGAAACCAAGCCTGCAGCCTGTCAGGAGAGTTATTAATGGTGCTAGTGTTACAGGGCATTCAGTAACCAGGCTGTGATATGCAGGCATAGTAATTTATATCCCCATCTAGAAACTAATGTTTAGGTGATGTAACTTGTGTGATCTTTGAAGAAGGCAGTGCACTGACAGGAAAGGGTAGGCAATCTTGCCTTGTTTGTTTTAAACACTGCAAACCTGGGGGGAATCAGAGTGGTTTTCTTCCTTACCAAATCAGTTTATTTCACTTTCTGTGTTAGGTTTTTGCCCTTCGATTGGTCATATTTGCATATCTCTGGAAAAGCAGATGGATACTATAATATGGTCTGTAGAAACTTATGTCTGTATTCTGACACTGTGCTGGAGTCCCTGCTTGTTGAACAGTGTAACTAACCTTTTTACCAAGAATTCTGGATTTAAAGGCAAAATATGATTTCCAAAGGCTCAGAGATACCTTTTTTCCCCTAATTCTGTACCTTCCACAGAACAGGAGCTACCTTAGCATAAACTGGACAACTCCACTTCTGTAAGACCAGATTCTAGGACTGTCTACATCTATGCCTTTTCTTCCAAAGTGTGGAGGTATAGGAATTTCAGTCACTTCTAGAGCTGAGCTACAGTACCTATACAAGGCTGGAAGGCCACTTCTTCACTTTCAGTACTACATCACAGCTTTTGTCTTGAATTTTCATCTTGACTATATCCCATCTGAAAAAGTCTGTAATACAGTTGTTTTCTAGCTCCTTATACTATTCTCAGTTTTGAGCTGCACGGAGTGGGGAAGTGGTAATGCTCAGATTCATGTCTAAGTAGTCAGCTTTCTTGTGTGATTTTTACTGTGAGTCAGTTAAATCTTCTGCTTTTTTTACTTGCTAGGACTGTTGAAAATGCATCTGAATTTTTGCATCTAGTCAACAAAGGCCTGCAGCTGAGAGTCAGGCATCCAACACTGGTGCATGCTCATTCCTCTCGTTCTCATCTGGTAGTTACACTGACCATAACCACAGTTGTCTCTGGAGATAGCTTTGGTAAGTAGGATGTTACTGAAATACATCTAGAGTCAGTTGGTTTTTGAAAAACAGTCTGTGGACTGAGAGATTCTCATATTGTTTTTATTCCTTTTTCCAATGTTTAATCCATTCCCTCAGTTCTTTTTCATTTTTTAACTGCTACTTACCTTCTTAAATAACAGACCAGTTTGATGTTTGAATGCTACTGAAACTTTTACCTTCATAAAAACTTTTCATTTTCCTTTATGTATCTTTACACATGTAAAGAAGTTCTTGAAGTTTTATAGCATAGTTCTTAGTAAGTTTGCTGTAAAGTAACCATGCATTTTAGGGATCATAATATGCTTTTGGTTGAGAAAAAATGGTATTTTTTACTGGCTGCCTTGCAAAAACATCCATTAAATTGAGTTTCTTGAACTCTTAATAAAAGGCTATTGTAGGAACAGACAGCACAGTTGTTTTATTTACTATGGCAAAACCTGTATTTCTACTTTTCATTACCACACCAAGACTTACCAGTTTATTGCTTTAGGAGTAACTTTGGCTGTGGGGGGGTTAACTTTGTTTTCTTTTGCTCATGTTGTAATTAGGCTCTGTGCTTTCAGTGCTGTGGTCCAACTCCTTCATGCTCTACAACAACAGTATGGGTTTAGAAGGTGGAAAATACTTAACATTTTTTCCCTTAGATTGCTATCAGAAATTAAACCAACAATATTAGCAAAACAGAACAAACAGTGCCCTCACTTATCCATGGGCCTTGCCAAAAGACACAGTTACTTCACAAGTTGCAGCTCCAGTGTTCCTGGTGTTAGCTCTTGCCAGTTCCAGATTCGTGTCAATCAGACAGGAGGTACTTTTCAAAACAGTGTTTGCACCAATAGGACACCACTCATCTTGTCTAGTCCAGACTTCCTTTTGTCATTTCTCATTGCAGTCACTCTTCTATGCCATATTTTCTGGTAGCAAAGCTTCACAGAAATGTCTGATATATGCTGAATGCAGACTAAGGCTTCCAGCTCATAACATGGGGATGAAGATGTGCAATATGGTGGGTAGAGCAGTACTGCAAATGGGACCTCACTATAGCAGTATGACAGCACGTTCTGTCTCTTTTAAAAGGAGAAAATCCTGATTTAAAAGCTAGGTGCAATTGTCAAGTATCTCAACACCGGAGACTTAAGGCAACTAAGTGAAAGAGTTGTAACGTCTCTGATGAGTTCTGCACCTAAAGCGAGGGCTGACAAGCCAGCATTTTTTCAGGTTTGATTAAAGTCTTTTAGAATTTTGTTTCAGCATTATCAGTTTGAGGAGAGCAGTTTCTTAATTTCCTCATGTCAAACTGAAGAGGAGTGAGAACACTTATTTTTACACTCTATGGCCTAAAGCCATTTATTCTGTGTATACTAACACAGCTGCTCTGTCTACACTGCAAGAAGCTAGCTTGGGTTTTAGCAACAGCCTAGCTTGAGAGGTTGAGAGCTCTGCAACGCAGTTCAGTCTGCTCCGTACTCAAGTTTTGCAGGTGGGAACTTTGTACTATTGCAACTAGGCTCTTTAAGTCTCCAAGTCTATTGTTTCTACTACCTGTAGCAGAGTATGCACCTTTTATTCTTCTTTCAGAGAGATGGATGAAAACCAAAACACTGCGGGGGGGAACTGCTTTGGGAAGGTGCTTTTGCATATACTCCTGCTAAGCTAATGTGAAAGTGGCTTTCCCAGAGAATCTGTCTTCCTCCTCCTTCCCACCAGAGAGTGAAAGACAGATGCTGCTGGTGAGGAAAAGGAAGGATATGAAGCAGTCCAGTGCAACTACAGAACTACCAGGAGTAACCAACCTAAACAAGTGGGAGTTATGTTACTGAGGATATTAGCTCATCATGTAGAGATGCAGCAGTGGGATATGAGAGCTGAAGGAAGTCTAGAGGGAAAAGCAGCAAAGGGCAAAACAGCAGAGGCCTGGTGAGGATTTTTTTTTCCCCAGAGCACCAGCAGGTGATGATGTTTGAAAGATCTAAAACCAGACTTCAAAGCTTACTGCTCCCAAACACCCAATATTCACTTTGAGTGACTAGAAGTGTGAACAATGTGGATAATTGAATAAAACACAACCTATACCAAGTCTTGTTACCAAGTGGTACAATCGGTTTGATGAGCAAAACCTTAAATAAAAAAGAAAAAGTGATTCAGCCAGCCTATGCCATTGATTGTGACTTGTATATTGCTTCTGTCAGAATAGCTTAAAACAACATATATTGTACTTCCCCTGTTGATGCCCCATTTTTCCTCATCTCAATTTCCAGTGTCAGTGAGAAACTGTTTTTTCCACTAACCAGGTACTTCATGGGAAGATGAACAAACGAGTCAGAGACTACACAAAGAGGTTTCCTGCACCTTTCCACAAAAAATGAGAGAGAGTAAATCCAGCTCTTCTTCCAGAGCCTCTTCACCAGCACAGCTTGAAGCAACTGAGAAAATGAAGCAAGTCAAAACTAGATTGCAACTGGTGGACCTGGCTGGTAGTGAGTGTGTTGGTAAGCAAACACATCTGTATGGGCATGGATCCTCCCAGATCCAGGTTACAATAGTAGCCTTTACCTCTTTATGTACGCATACATGCTACCTTGCTTTCACACATGGGGCGGTTTAAACCCACACATCCTGGCATAAACAGAGTTTTGGGGGCGGATTGTTCTAGCTTTACACTGGTACAGTTTAACTGAAAATCTGACTGCATAAGCTTGAAATAAGCCTGGGGCGCTTACCCATATCATAGGTATATTATTTGCTCAGACTGGTTTTATTAAACCTGTTTTTCTACTCTGAGAATTAGCATGTCTTTGCACAGAAATAGTTAAAGTGCATAAATTACTTAAATATTATACATATCTGTAATAATTGGTATCACCATGTGTGGGGTTTTCTGCCTTATTATAGAAAAAGTCTTGGAGGAAGTTGATGTTGAAAAGATAATATTGTTTTCATTGTTTCTTCAAAGCATTTTCCTCCTCCTGCCTCCTGCATGCACACAATAATTTCAAAAACTTGATTATTTCCTAAAGGACAAGCTTTTTTACCAAGAAAAGCCATGCAGCCAAACATACCATTCCAGAAATAATGTTTTGAAAACTGAACCAGTATTATGAAAGAGTCTTTTACTTTACTGCCAAGAATTCTTGCTGTTGCTCGCTGCTAAACTTTTGTTCTAGAGAAACCTAATATAATTCATCCTTTTTCTCATTTGCTCTGAGTGCTGGAAACTGTTTGGTAAACACGTAATTGAGCAACAGGGTGTGTGTTTGTTCTCTCAAACGGGACAAACATTTGCTTGATCTGGGGCTCAGTGGGCCAGGTCGTCCAGTGAAGCCTGAAGAGCTGTGCTCACATTGGTGTTAGATGTGCCCCAGCACATGCCGCAGACTAACCTCTGCCACCAGCTACACTGGTGGACTTACTCTGATAAGTGAGGGCAGCTAGTATCATAATTGTGCTAAAATGTGAACAGGTCTAAGTGAGCAACGGTACAGAAGAGGCTTCTCACACACTTCAGCACCCTGCCTTCCTACTCTACAGCCATCCCGGATCATGTACAGCATTTACAAGACAAGCGGTCCCTTTTTAGCAAACCAGGTTTCAGTTTGAAAACTCAGCCAAATGCTTTGTGGAAGTTTATCGAACCAAATGTAGATAATCAGCAGTTTAAACATGTACCCCATCACCTATTTGCAGTTTTCTGCTTCAGGGTTATGCCCATTGTCTCAGGAGTCCATCTTTACTTGCAGTCTGGGGATGGCTACATACACAATGACCCCAGTGAAGTTAGTATGAGATACAGACCATGACAGGGTCTTCCAAACTGTTTTGCTCTGTGCCTCTCTGCCAAGAGACTTTACCACTCCAGCCCCATCCCCTTCCACAGTCACATTTCTCCAGCCCTCACTGTCCATACTGCTGGGGGTTTTGCTATTACTGAACCTTTTCACATTTGCCTCTTGAACACCTCTCTTGTTCTCACAGTTTGGAAAGTGCTGTATTCCTGAAATGGAAGAGGTAAAGACAGGAGGAACTCTTAACTGTACACTCATTGAGACTAATCAGAGTTGAGCTTGCAGCACCTCTTTAAATCGGTGCAATATGATGTGTAGACCAAACCTTTCCAGTTGTTCAAGGGCAGCATAGCTACATACCATCATGCTGGGTGGATGGTAGAAGGGCATCATTTTCCTTTGTCAGTTCCCTTACAGCAAATCATACCGCAGAACAGCACCTTGCAGACTCTGGTGGACATAAACCCCTCACACTTATGGCTGCTGTACAGTTTTGTCTCTGGAACTTATGCCATCACTGTTGTTCCTATTTTTCCTAAGGAATACAAATGGGACAGTTAGTTAACTGCTATAAAAAGTGGTGGACCACAACAGGCTCCTCTCTGGGGGACCCTGTGGACTCATGTTTTCAAACGTAGCATTGTCTTGTCTGATCTTATGGTGTTCCTACTTTCTCAGTTCCCTGTTCCTAATACATGTGGAGACAAGATGAACTGTACAGCTGAAGAGAACAACTTTAACATGAGACACTTCACGCAGACCATCTGCCGGCACTGAACCTTCTTTAAGCTTCCTTCAAAAGAGCAGAAGCACTGAACAATGTACTAGCAGTCCAGAGTGAAAAACCACTGTGTCTTGCTTTTGGCATGGGTGGACTGGAAGTCATGGTTCAGAACTTGTATTTAAAAATGTTGCATCAGAAGGAGATGATACAGCAACAGAATTTTTCACATGAAGCAGCTTTGCTTTATCTTACCATTGCCTTTATCTACACTGTTGTAGGTATGTCTGGAGTGACGGGTGCAGCACTGAGAGAGACCTCATTTATTAACCGCAGCTTGTCTGCCCTAGCAGACGTTCTTGGAGCAATAGCAGAACAGCGATCTCATGTACCATATCGAAACAGCAAACTCACACATCTCCTGCAGGACTCTGTAGGTGAGGGATGAATTTTTCCTGTCTTTTGTTTAACAATATAGATTTCCCAATATTTCCCTCCCTTTGTTATATAAAACTAGAGGATGATCTTGTACTCATCCCTTGTATGTGGGCCTCTGTTCAAAGACTCTGGCTTTGGAGCAATATGAGTACAGTGAGAGTTCTGAACTGCTCCTGAATTTGGCTAAGCCTTGCTGTTCCCAAGGTTCAGTTTAGGAATGCACTTGTAAAAAACCACACCATCTCTAATAGGATCGTGTAAAGGGTAACAATGGCATTTCACTAATGTTTCATGTCAGGTACAGTTTGCAAGTTAAGCTTTAATCTTTATTACTACAGGGTGTAGTCACGTATTTACACATTCCTTAACACTATGTTTGGGTCACGTGAAGGAGCTGTCTGTTGTCAACAGCCCTTCTCATGGACAGTCTTCTGCTTCATAAGAGCAACAGCAGGAAGCCTATGCTTGCTGTTCTGTAGATCAGTACATTACCAATGTATAACTTACTGAAAATAATGAGGTAATTGTGTTTTGTATGTTTTCTTTTAGGGGGTGATGCTAAGCTGTTGGTGATGCTATGCATCTCTCCTGACCAGAAGTACTTAACAGAATCAATGCAGTCTCTGGGGTTTGGAACTCGTGCTCGGCAAGTTCAGAAAGGACAAGTCAAGAAAAAGAATTTCCCAGTGCTGAGTAAAGTAAAATAAAACCTAAGACTCCTGTGGATTAAAGTATTATTAATGAGTTCCTCAGACTGAAATGTATATCGCTGTCCTAAACCCATTCTTTTAGGTATCAACTGCCAGATAAAATAAACAATCCTCAACATGGCATTAGTAAGTCATAAACCTGCTGATAATGTTCTTGCTCCAAAGATAATAGCAAGTATTGACAACAGCTACCATCCATAGTCGAATAGCAGAGAATAAATCAGGCTGTTTTAGGAAAGCTACTTCAAGATGTGGTTCTGGCAATGTGTTTTCTTTGGGCAAGTAGAACTAAATCAACAGAACCCTGATTTAGGATGGCTTCTGAAAGGCCAAGGGTGCATTCTGTTTTCTCAGTAGAAGACAGAAGTCTAAGTATCATTCCAGTGCTTCAAAGCAGCAAGTGAAATACTTCCTTCCAGCTTGGATTAAAACAAGACACATCACTGTAGCTTGCTCTTCTGTCTAGCATAGACGGGGTCATTCCTGATGCACTATCAACAGGTAGGAGTGTAAATGAATCCATCATCTGTAATGAGTGGAGTTCTCTTCTCTGGTTTTAGGTAGGAAGTAATGGCACTAATAAGAGGGAGAAAAAAGGAGCAAGGCCCTATCCATCCCTCTGGAACACAGTTTAGGAAGCAAAGGACGGATTATACAGCTTTTTGAAAACACTCAGGTTAAATGGTTGGAGTGCATGCCAACGCTGCCGAGTTCAGCTTTGCCTATTTTGGGGTGGGTTTTTTGCTTTATGAGTGATAAAAGGCCCTGAGCTACAGATCTTAATAGGACCTAACTTGCACAACTGCTTTAGTAGTAGTCTGGCTTGTTGTTTCCCCTTGTACTTCTGATGCAAATTTACCACAGCAGAACCTTGAAGATGTGCCTGCACATTAGGAAAGGATAGCTACATGCTTCCCATCCACCACATGAACAAAACACCAAAACCCCAGCTTGTAATACGATGTTTGTCATCTTCAAGAGGCATTCACTCTCTTACACCAATGTTGAGACATTGCGGGGTTTGTGAATGAAGTTGCACTGGGAGAAGTTTGAAGGAAATTCAAGCATGAAATCTCATTTCAAGTTAAGAGATGAGAAGCAGTTCAAAGATGAGTAGTTGGGTTCAAGTAACACCTAACGTGCTTCATGCACTATGTTACTGCTCAGCAGAGACCTCAGGATCTGCTGAATTTTTACCTACAGCACTTACTCAGCCTCTAGACTGAGAGAGAGATCATTGGTAAGTCACTGCAAGAAGGCTTAAATTGCCATGGCCTGTCCACAAGGCTGGAGTTTACAGTACTCCAAGTCACTTAACCTTCACAAGAATAAATATTTAGCCAGAGATTATACAGCATGCTATTATTGGAATTTCACCCTTGAATATATAACAGCTGCTATTTTGCATGCACTGCTCTGCTGCTCAGAACATCAGCATCGCAACCAGAGCTGTAATACTACTTGTCTTCTCAAATAATGCTGTGAGGGTAACAATGCCTTAATTTAACGTGATTCCAGCAGTAACATAGGGGTAGAAAAAGAATCTGGATGCAGGACCTTAGGAAGCTGAATGGTCACTAAAGCCATCTTGGGTCAGAAAGTGTCAGAGCAAGGAATGTTAGTCTGAAAACAAAAGGCAGGAGCAGACCACGTTCACCTCAGTCTCCTGACAGCTATGCTACAAAAGCAGCCTGGATTACAGCTCCTGGGGAGGTTAATTGACAAGGGAGGGCTAGCTGATTCCTCCAGCATTTTTAAGTAAGTTCCTCAAATATTTTTAAGGATTTGGCATTTCCTAAGTGTTACACAGAAATGTAACTTGTCAGGAACTGCGCTTTCTTTTCTGGAGCTGCTCTTCAAAACTTGGCATTTATTTACAAACTGTGTGGTAGTGGAAAAGCAGCAATACTGACTATTAAAGCTGAAAACTAAACCCCTCAAGTATCAGCAAATACCAAAAGTTTCTACATTATCTCTGCCAAATTGTGCATGTGCAGCATTCCCTATTCCTGTTTTCCTTGTCAGCGTAGCACATCACCCACTGTTTGACCTGCACAATGAAGTGTATGAGATATGCAAGGCAGCAAAGTTAACATCTTGGTCTAAGAACTTTCAGTCTTGGAATTTCCTGGGTTATAGAGACACGATTGCTCAATCCCAGTGTCAGATAGATATGATGCACCAAAGGACTGACGGGAAAGTTGCACGGGTAAAATGGCTTTACTCTGATGTCTAACCTGAGTTGTCTTCTGCCTGAAGATTCACTCAGACCTCCTAAAGGAGAGGCAAGGGCCTTCAGATCCTTTGAACTGATGCCCTGAGGTGCAAGGAAAATAAACAGCATGTGCAAGGCCCTATACCTCTCTGCTGTATTTCTTTTAGTTTTCAGATCTTTCATGCTTTAAAATAACAGCTATGTTAGAAAAGCAGGTGTGACATATCCATGGATCTCAGTCTTCCTTTGTGCCCGGAGGGAAAACCTTTGTGCTGAGCAGCTTACTCTGAGAGCATCTGACATGCTGTAAATGCACAGTACAGTTCAAAGCACCATGCACTCCCTGCAGATCAGTGTTAATCTTCCCCATCACCAAGGAGTACACTTTTATCCAGAGCCCAAGGAAGCGATATGATCCACAATTGCTTACCAGTGCTTCATCTCATCACAGGGTTAAAAAAAGCAGTAATTAAACCAGGCAGCGCCTTTGGCCTATTCTTAAACCAAACCTTGACCTATGCTGACGTTTGAAAATTATATATTTAATTTCCACATGTGGCCTCATGCCTTGGCAGCAGCCACACCACAAAGAGAGGCTGCTCCTGGGTTTAGCCAGGCTAGGGAAACCATAATCAGCATTGGAAGGTTCACAAAAATGTTTAATTTGTTATTAAATTGCCGATTCCACTTTATGAAGCACTTTTCCAAACCTTTGCAAAATGTGAGGACCAGGCAGAATGAAGTGGTTATTGGAAAAGCCTTTTGGCTCCTGCTGTGGACAAGCAGTTGCAAGCTGATGGGCTTGCAAGCCCCTTCCAACCAGAGGGAGAAGCAACAGCATCTGCTCATGGAGAAACAGAGGGACTCAGAGTGCAGGAACACCAAACATACCACTGTCTTTCACAAAACCACCTTGGTATTTGAGCAACAACAATCACAGCCCAGCCAGATATAAACGCAAGCCACGTACCATACAAAGGAGGGCACAGGGTGATCTAATTGAAGGGCACGAGTGAGGGGAAACATTGCCTATAATTCTTTCTGACTCTTCCGACATCCATTTTATCAAATCAGGTTTTATCTCACAACACATTTGCCCCTATTTTGTTTATATAAGAGAGAGAAAAAAATTCTGAGCCCTCCTGAATTCCTGCAAGTATCTCCTGAGAGGCCAGAGCAGTGGTCAGCTGCATTCAGTCTCATTTACTTGAGCTCATCTTGAATAAGTGGAAAGGTGCCTGTGGTCTTGGTTGGCAGCATGTCCAAACAATAACCATCCTAAAGTGGTGTTGAACTATTCCCTGGTGACATTTAGAAGCGACCATTTCACAGGATGCCCTGGGGTCAGGAGAGCAAACACAGTAGCAAACATGGGCACTGCAGTGCCCAAAAGGCCTCAGCTTGTGCCAGGCAGTCGGCTGGTGCCTGGGACTAAGGCCTGTGGCTACAAAGGCGCATAGGTGCTATTGATTTGGGGTATAACCTATGGCCTCTCTGATGGCACAGAGCATGCTGAAGCCACTGGGTAATGCACTTTTGTGGGCAACCTCTCTGAACTCTTGGGCTGTGAAAGTGTTTCCAAGAGATGATCTTAACTACCCCCTCCTTCACAACAACACTCTGCCTATGTTTTTACCTAAGATCTCAGATTTTTAAAACAGGGATGATCCCTCCTCTCCTTACCTACGGATTTGAGATTGATCAGACAAAGTATTTAGAAGGGGGGTCCAAACCCAACACTTGAATAACATGATGCAATGCTCCAAATTCACCTCTTGTTTGTTTAGTACATGACATGTCTCTAAGAACTTGGAGATCTGCCCCAGAAAACCTGCTGAAATGCTGGTCAAGACAGGAAACACATTCAGGTGTCAGTCCTACCTGTTCAAACACCAGGGCCTAAATTCAGCAACAACAGAAGGGAATTGCAGTGCTCCAGCTCTCAGGACCAAGTATTTAACATCTGCTTTAATGGAAACAATGTGGGAAAAAACAAAACAAACAAACAAACAACATAGATGTCAAACTCCAGGAACACGAGGTCTGCACATCTTATCCACAGACTGGCAGGCTTAAAGTTGCACCTCTGCTCCTTTCCCTGGGGATCCACAGCTAAGCTATCACCCCCTTGTTCTTCCAGCTCCTCTAGCTCCATTCTTTGCAAGTACCTCCTCCAACACGTGTTCCCTCTTCTCTCTGTTACACAAAATTACTATCCTGGCTGAGATGAGTCACTGCCCAGCAGATCACTTAAAGGCAAGCACCAGAAGGCATAATTTTCCCTGTCATTCTCCTCTGGACTTTACTAATCAGTTCCTTCCCTCTTCTAAACAAAAAGAACAGAAAACAGCAACAACAAAACCCACCCTACTACTATAAAAGGTTTTGGAAGCCACACCAGAAGCTTTGAAGATCCAAGAGGCAGAAGATGATAATTCCTCCCTCACTTCAGATGTTTGGATTTCTGCAGCATGAGCCTCCTCTACCTCTTTTTGAGCACACACAGACTCTGCCCACTACATGCTCCGAGCTGTTTTTGAATTACACAAGCTCCAGGCTAAACACATGGCTAGATTAAGAAGTGTGAGCATATAGCAGGGCAGCCCATGCATTAACAAGCAGTCCTTCTTCACACTTTAGCCACAGGCCTCTAATACTTCCAGCCCTATGTGCTTTGGCCAGGCAGCCCCAATGCTCCCAACACAACGTGCATTACACATGCTCTAATGAGTCTCATCTGCATTTGAGGTCCACCTGTCTGCACTCCTTTTCCCCATATGCACTTCTCAAGGTAGGTGGCTCAGCATGGGCAGATGCACACACTCATCCACGTGTGACTTAGGAAGTACCCATGCTCACTCACAGGTTTGCTCCTACTGCGTCCATCCTGAAGTGAGCCATGCACCGCCACAGGACAGTGAGGTGGTCTCTCTGCAGAACAGACCAAGCCCAAGGAAGGGGAGGTGCCACTGGGGACACCTCTGCCTGTTTACTGGCAAGCCTGGTGCTGCACAAGGAGGTACCAAACTGCCTTCAGACACCTTTGTGGAGACCCCAGCCAAGCACTCAAATACAACACAGTACATAGTGACCCCAGATGCACTGTGAGACCCAGAGAGGGTTCCACACCACCATCAGGCCCCACCAGGGCTGCCAGGGACATGGCCAGGCACAGAAAGCACACACAAGATACCTGCAGCCAGCTGAGCTCTGGGTCACACACAGTGCTGCCATCACAGGGTGGCCTGAAGGCAAGGAGACACCTCATCACAGGCACAAGAATACAAAAGTACCCAGCCTCCAAGAAGGACATCACCTACCTCCCATAAGGACTGGAAAGGGAAGTAGAGAAAAACGCAGAGTCCTGAGCGAGTCCTGCTGAAGTTCTGGCAAGCATAAGATACCAGAGAGACTGTGACACTAACTCATACAACGTTAACTCAGGTCCCAAGAACAACCCTGGGAGTTCAGACTTCATCAGCACTTTGCAGGCAGGTGAAGTCCCTGAAAAACCTCAGTCAGGGCTGAGGTTTTGCCAGACCCTGGCCAAAGCCTCAGTTTAGGCACCTACTTTTAACAGAGCAAGTCTAAGAGTCCCCTGGAGAAGGCTGATACTGCCTCCCACCCATTCGCTCCAAGCAGCACTGCCACCAGGCAAGTCCCTGCAGGGTCCCACCACCACGTCCTGAGCTGACACCTTCACCCAGCTGCTCATACTGCCAGGTATCTGGGGTCTGCAGACACAAAAGGCTGTTCCCAGGAGGTCAGACTCAGCAGCCACATGTGCCCTGGGAGAGGACACTGCTGGACAATCAACACGTGTGAGGCCAAGGTCCTCTGCAACACAAGACACTAGAACTGCAGAGCCCTTCTCTTAGGAGAGCCCCAAGCTCCAGACAAGAGCCACAAACAAGAGAGAAAATAAGGCCAGACAGACATAAAATAAGCCCTGTCCTACTGATGCAATAGTCACAAGAGTCTCTTACCAAGGCCCTGCCAAGTTACTGCTGCCCTCACCCATGCCATCACTGCCTGCAGTCCTTGCAAGTTATTCCTTCCACCAGTGCATGCCATCAGCAGCTTCACCACTAGGACACAGCTGACAGAGGGGAGGAAGAGGCAGTTTCCAGGCCCCATCCCAGCAACTGCTTAGGACTTCTACAGTGAACAACATTTAGACAAGACTGAGAAGCAAGCCCTACTCCACCACCCCAGCAGAACTCTCCTTACTTCTTCCCTGGGCAGCTCCTCCACAGCACCATGACACCACATCCTGCTGATAACTTCTCCCAGAAGATCTACAAAGACCTCCTCTTTTCCCTGGCTCTTCTCCTCAGAAGAGAGCTGATTTCCTGTGCCTTGAATGCCCTTATCTGGAGGCACCTCCACCTGGACCTGCTACCAGCTGCAGCAAGGTAAACACTTGAGCCAAAGGAACCCTTTCCTTTCAGCCCTAAGCCTTTGGGAGCTTAGGGACACCAGAAACCACCTTGTGCTCCTCCACACCTGGGATGTCACCACCAAAGCAGCTGTCCCTGTGCCTCAAGGGGCTCTGTGTTTTATTCATACATCCTTTACATGGGAAGGAATTGTATTTGAAGCTCTGTGGACACCTGCCTGACACTAGAGAAGCAGCTCTGAGCCTGCAAGATAGCATCAACAAAGCAGGGTTGGAGTGGTGGTAGGAGCAGACATGGGGAGCAGCTTTGGGAAGTCACTAAAGGTTGTTAACCTTAAAGGTGCAGGGCTGTCTGAAAGATCAGCTGATGCTCTGGCAATGTCCTTGGGAAAGGCAGCCTTCAAGAGCTCTGTTTATTATAATAAACCCTCCTCTGTTTATTCTGAAAATAGGATAAAATCAGCACCGTGGCTGTAGAGCTCTCCCTCAGCATACTACCCTATATTTTTCAGCAGTAATCCTTCTTTGGATCTCAAAGCGGTTTGTGTTGAAGCAGATTGGAAAGCATTGGTTTGTACCCTCTCTATTATTTGCAGGGCACGTGTTAAGCTAAATCATGCCCAGCTGCTCCCACAGCAAACCCTGCTGCTCATCCCTGCTGCAGGATGTGGCGAGTGGAATGCCAGTGCTGGCAGGGGCACTGCCACTCCAGAGGAAGGCCTCACATCTGCACTCCCAGCCTTAAAGCATTTCTTAAGTGTGAGTTTGGATCTAGATGTTCAAATACACACCCGTACTTGGGGCTGCCTTTGTTGACCTTCTGGCATGGGCCCTTGGAGCAGTCCTACTGCCAAACTTTCCCTTCAGCCAGGTATGCTGGGAAAGGTTCCTTGTTTTTCTCATTACAAGCTGTGAGCCTTGGGCGAAAGTGTGACTCAGGGAGCTGAGGCTTTAAAAAGAAAACCTAGAGCACTGCAACACCTGCAAGAAATGTGGTCAAAGCTGGCAATACTAATAGTGTCCCCCAGGCCCAAGTACCTCACCTGCCTTAATGCACCCGCTCTGGTGACTGGCATGTCCTTCTTAGCCATCCCAAGAATGGGAGCTCACCAAAATGCATCTCAGAACCCATTAGCACTTTAACAGAGGGATTATGGAGCCCTCTGTTCATGTCTGACTAAAAAGACCATAGTAGAAAATTTGCTTTAGCTACAGAAAGATCATACGAGCAGAAACCCCTTCTTGATCCCAGCTGTAGCTATGCATGCCAGAGGAGAGGAGAGGGCACTGCTGGTCCTCCAAACACAGAGAGCTCAGAATCCACTTCAGGGGATGCTACTGACAAAAGCCAGTCCGGCTTCCTGTGCTCCCTCCGTACACACACCCTAAACATAGGAGCACAGCCCACAAGCCAGACAAGAAAGATTTCAATACCACCACCAGGAACAACAATAAACTGCACCACAGACCTTATTTCTAGCGCTGGGCAAGCGCAGATACCTCATATGAGGCCAAAAAGCCTCCTTGCTGTCATCCCCCAAAGTTACGCATCAAGGAGAGAAAAGTACCTGGCTTCCTATAGCATATGTTTTTGCTCAGGGGTCTCCACCCTGATAGCCAGAGCTCTTTTGAACACATTTGGGTCTGAGATGGTATGAGGGGAGGATAACCCCAAAGGCTGCACCCAGCAGAAAAGCAGGGAGGGGCCCTTCCAATCTGAAACTCCTGATTAAGAGACCAAGCCACATTCAAAGCTTCATTTCCTACAAGGGTGGGGAACGTGGCCATGCGAATCAGTCACTGTTGCCACAGTCCTCAAATAGCTTGGGCTATTTGTCAGCTGGTCATAGCAAAGAGGCTGAGTACGTTATGTGGCTAAAGCAAACTAAGTTTTCATACACTGCTGCTAAAGTATTCAGAGGTATTTTCCACTTAGTAGCTTGAGAATTAAGGCTTCTAGCACATGCCATACCTAATTCTCTAACTGAATATTGAGAACAGCAGTGACTTGAGAAAAAAAAATAAGACTGGTATAAATACATTTATGAGATTTTAGATTAAAATGTGAGTCTGATATTTCCAGGAAAAATATAAAGCAGAATTTTAAAATACCGCAGCTATGCTTGTCAATAGCCCATATTCAGCTGCTCCTGCAGTCTACCAGAAAGGATGAATATGAGTTTTGCTCATTACATCTCTGTGGCGGAACAACAGACTTCCAGTGCAGGGGTTGCTATCTGGATCTTACACTATCAGCTACAATCTCCTCCATGCAGTGCCAGTCAGGCTTCAGAAGGACAGACGCAGCTGGTACCTGGCTGACCAGCAGTGTGAAAATGCAGCATGGCCATGGGCTGGAGTGTGCCCCCCAGAAACAAGGTGCAGGGATGCAAAATTCCAGCAAAGAAGGGGTGGGAATTATTCTGAGGTGGGTTTACTTTATAAAATGTCATTTGGATGCAAGAAGTGAAGTAATCCGTGGGGGAAGAAGTCCTTCCCATTCATTTCTCCATCATCCCATCCCAGGGGTTGTATTGCAGAGAGTCACAGAGCGGTCTGGGTTGGAAGGGACCCCTGGAGATCATCTGGTCCAACCCCCCTGTCAAGGCAGGGCCACCTAGAGCAGGTTACACAGGAATGTGTCCAGACGAGTTTTGAACGTCTCCAGAGAGGGAGACTCCATGACCCCCCTGGGCAGACTCTTCCAGTGCTCTGCCACCCTCAATGTAAACTTCTTCCTCATGTTGAGGTGAAACTTCCTGCGGTTTAGTTTATGGCCATTGCTCCTTGTCAGGCTTGTCTTCCATATGCTGACTTATTGGAGGGAGTTTGTGAACTAGTGTCACCATTTCACAACCCAGAGCGTCCCATGCCAAGATTCCCAGAGACTCAGAAGCAGGAGCTTTGTCCCCAGTGTAGTTAGGACATACAACCCTCCCTGCAAGAACCAGACATGGTGCCCTGCGCCCAAGGGATGCTGCCCCATGACCTGGGACCACGTTTTGTACATGATTCGGCGAGCTGCTGATGGCCACAGCAGGTCTTGGGGTCTGCCTGCTCAAACACAGCGCTTTGGCTTGTGTGGGCCCTCCGGCCTACTCCCGTTTCACAGCCGGTCGTGCGCCTGTGTCCTGCGGGCAGGAAGCAGTCTGTTCTCCCGCAATGTGTCGACAGAAGCTCGGGGTGTCCCCTCAGTCCCCGGGGAGGGGGCACCGACACGGCCCGGGCACGCCGCCAGCTCTGCATGAGGCAGCTCGGCCCCGCCGGCACC